>BSBK01005477.1:2500-205000 GCA_027943335.1 Chamaecyparis obtusa
ATATCTTTGATGTAGTGATAGGGAATTTCTATATGTTTGGATTTGTTATGGAAGACTAGATTTCCTGAGAGTTTAACGCAGCTTTGATTATCATAATGTATAATTATGGGATTTAGGGGCTTCCCAAATAGTCCAACTAGTAACTTCCTTAACCACACTACTTCTTGAGCTCCATAGATGCAACTATGTACTCTGCTTTAGTGGAACTCTAAGCAACTGCAAATTGCTTCATGCTAAATCAAGATATCATAGTAGATCCAAGACTAAAATAAGATCTTGTAGTGATTTTTCGATCAGTAGAACTGTCAGCCCAATCAGGATCTGAATACCCTTGAAGCTATAACTCAACATTGTCATATTCTAGACCAAGTCCAATAGTTCCTCGTAAGTATCTCAAAATGTGCTTGGCTGCCATGAGATGGATCTCTTAGGTGCACACATAAATTGACTTAATGCATTTGTAGCATAACAAATATCAGGGCAGGTATTCACCAAGTACATTAGAGATCCAATTATATGTCTCTAGCATGTAGGATCTGTGGTTTCAAATTAAGATGCTTCACTTTTGAGCTTATGAAGATTTGTCTCCATAGGTTTGGATAATGGTTTACAATCCATCATGCCAAATTTGTTCAATATGTCAATACTATACTTGCTTTGGTTCAGGAAAATATAGTCTTCCTTCTGCCATGCTTCTAATCCAAAAAAATAGTGCAAGAGACCTAAGTCTTTCATTTCAAATTCAGATGCAAGGTATTGTTTACAATTTGCAATAAGGTGATCTTCTCTTGTTATTAGAAAATCATCAACATAGAAAACAAGTATTATCATATCACCCTTTGATTCTTTCAAGTATATATTAGGATCTTCTTCATTTCTTGAGTACCCTAGTTTGATAAGGCAATTGTCTATTCTCTCATACCATTCCTTAGGGGCTTGTTTAAGGCCATAGAGACCTTTCTTTAGTTTACATACATGTGTGTTCCTGTCATGGATAATAAACCCTTTTGGTTGTTCTAGGTATACTTCTTCATCAATGTCACCATTTAGAAATGTCGTCTTTACATCCATCTAATGTATCTTCCACCCTTTGGATGCAGCAATTGCAATGATGGTTCTAACATATGTATATCGGGAAACATGGGCAAATATTTCTTCATAATCAATTCCAGCCTTCTGTGAGAATCCTTTGGCCACAAATCTGGCTTTGTGTTTTTCAATACTACCATCAAGTGCCTATTTAATTTTGAATAACCATTTTGAGGAGAAAACAAATTTGTCTTTGGGTGTTGGTACAATGTTCCAAACATCATTTTTTTAATATGGATTGGTATTCTTCAATCATGGCATCTTTCCAAGCTTGGAATTTTAGAGCTTCTTCAAAATCTAAAGGTTTTGATTTAGTGGGTTCATTTATATGAGTGACATAACATGAGTGACTTCTTGTTTTATTATTTTCTCTAAAGATTTCATCAAGGGCCACATTGTTTTCTTCAATCATTTTCCTTTCCCATAGTGGGTCTTTTCTTGTTAGGTGGATTTGAGTCATACTTAGGGTTAGGTGTTGTGGGTCCATGATCTTTTGTACAACTCTCCTTCTCAATAGTAGAACTTTCATCTAACTATGGGATGGGATCATCATTTGGTTCTTCTATATTTTTAGAAGGTTTATATGCAACATATTCTTCAAACTTAACATCTCCTCTACTGATTTCAATTGTCCTTGACCTTGGTATGTATAATCTATAAGTTTTGGAAGATTCACTATAACCAACAAATATGACTTTCTTTCCTAGGGGCTATAGTTTAGTCCTTTACTTTTAAGAATATGAATGTACACAGGGCACCCAAAGATTCTTAGGTAACTTAGATCAGGTTTGTTTCCTGAGAAGACTTCTTTTGGTGTTACATTCTCTAGAATTGAATGAGGGCATCTATTTTGAATGTACACTGGTGTGTTGGAGGCTTCAGCCTAGAATGTTATGTGAAGATTTTGATCATGTGTCATGGCTTGAGATGCTTCAATGATGGTTCTATTCTTCCTTTTGCTACTCCATTTTTTTGAGGATTATATGGTATTGTACACTCCCTCTTAATCCCAACAAATATGCTATACTCTTTAAGGTTTTCAAAGATATATTCTCCTCCATTGTCAGATCTTAGAATTTTAATTTTCTTCCCGCTTTGATTTTCGACTAAGGCTTTAAACTCTTTGAATTTAAATAGAACTTCATTTGATTCTTTTAGTTTTAGGAAATAAATCTAGGTTTTCCTAGAATAATCATCGACAAAGATGATATAATACAAGTATCCCCCTAAGGAAAGTAATGTCATTGGTCCACAAAAGTCAGTATGAATGAGTTCAAGTACAATCTTTGATTTATGTTCACTATGAGGAAAAGATGTTTTGGAGTTCTTTCCTAATGCACAACCTTTACATGTTCCATCATGTTCAATTATTAGGTTTGGTATATCTTTCACAATCTTCTCTATGGAGGGTAGATCACATAAATGAAGGTGACCTAGTTTTATGTATCAAATCTCATTGGTTTTTTACAACTTCATGATTTAAGGCTAGGTTTTGAGAGTTACACAATTTATATAGGCTTCCCATCTCTGAATCCAATAGATATTGCATTCTTAATATTTGAATTCTTAGGCCAAGATAAGACCTTATCTTCTTGGAAGGTGACGTGATACCCTTGGTCTGCTAGGCTCGAAATAAAGACTAGGTTTATCTTGATGCTTGGTACAAATAGAATATTTTTTAGTTGTAGAGTAACTCCAGTTTTTAGTTGAATTGAACAGGTCCCAATTCCTTTCACAAGATAAGTGGAGTTATCCCCTATTGTTACTTCTTCAGTTGAGTGTCCTTTGAAGGTTTCAAACTAATCTCTAAATCTAGTTATGTGTCTAGATGCTCCACTATCAATTATCCAGATATTCTTATTAGAGTTTAGCTCACTTGATAAGGTAAGGAAGAATAGGGAGTTTTCAGCTTCCTTGACTTTAGATATGTTGGCAAGGGCTTTCTTTCTTTCTGGATAATACATGTGAGTATGTCCAAATTTGTCACATTTGTAACATTGAACTTTTGACAAATCTCTTTTCTTATAGTTTTGATTTTTCTTTCCTCTTTTCTTCTTGAAATGTCTCTTCCTTCTATTGTTTGAGTTTTCATGTAAAGCTTGAATTTCCTCTTCTTTATTAGGAATGATCCCTCTTGTAATCAATCGTGATTCTTTATAAGTGCAGTCATTCTTGAGTTGGTCAAATTTTGGTAAGACACGATGTGCACTAATCCATTGAATGAAGGATTCCCATATAGTTGGCAACCCTTTAAGAGCTATCAATGATAATTCTTGATCATCTACATTAATATTTCCGAGTGGAGAAAGTTGATCTCTTAATTATGATATTCTCATGAAATATGATGTGACAGTTTCTCCTTTATTTATCTTAATATGAAGGAGTTGTGTTTTTAAGGTAAGCAATTTGCTTCTATTATTGATTTCATATGAATTTTGAATAGTCCATGAGCATCTCATATGCAGTGTAGATTTTTCTATAAGTGGAAGAATGTGATCTTTTACAGAATCAATTATAATTTTCATAGCGTTATTGTTATGCTTTTTCCATATGGTTTTATCTGGCTCATTTTTAGGCATAGTTTTGACTTCTTCCACATATTGTTCTAATTAAAGCTCTCTAAGAAAAATCATGATTCGTATTCTGCAGGATACGAATTTTGATGCTCCATTTGTCTAACTTGATTCCATTCACCATATTTGCACTTTTGGATAGGTTTAAATAATCAAAGATCTTGGGAGATGATTTCACAATTTGATTAAACTCTATTTATCAACTAGGCTCTAATACCATGTTAAGGAAAATAGAACTGAGATAGAGTTTTAATTTTTATTTCTAAAATAGTAATTAGAGATTCACTAAATTGAGTTCCTATGGATTAAATAGTTCTGTAACTAAATAATTAAAAAATCATATATATGTTTTGACTTTTACTGACAGTCTGATATGTACTTTGTATTTTTAGAATTTATAATATTGATGATAACAAATTCTTATTGTGAATGCAGATGTAATGGAGAACTGATCATTGGTAATAACATGCGCTCTGTGATTGATGTTTTTCCAGTGATGAATAATGATCACTATATATATTCTTGAATAGTCATGTCCCATGTAGAGACATGACTCTGTGTGGCCTTTAGGCCATGTAGGGGTCATTTCTCTACGTGGGGCAGAGTCATGTTTATTTGTTAACAACTTGTTATCAACCTGATTATGTAATCAGTGACACACAACGAACATGATCCATGATAATTATAGTCCATGATCCATATGTGATAATGTAATCACAATACACGATAATGTAACATGATAGCTTGGCATCACAAATAATGTTGTACAATTTTGAGATCATATCAAACCATTTTGAATAATCAATTTATAATACTATACATGTGTGTGTGTGTGACACACATCTCTCTGTGCAATAATCAGATATTTAATATTTGTTTGATGTTACATATTCAACATGAGAGCCATATTTATATCATTAGAAACAAGTGAGGGAATGTACTCAAGAATAGAGGATTCATCCTCCCTAGTAGGAAGGGAATCATCCATAAATAGGGAAGATAAATATTGAAAAGATTCTTGAGAGATTCTCCTAGTGAAGAAAGTTGAGCTTCTTCCAAAGAAACAAGAGAGTTAATGAGATTTCCATTTCTTCCAACTTTGACAAAGTTATAAAAGAAAGTAGTATTCATATCTCCTACCTATAGCCAATCAATTTTAGACTTCTTTTTCTAGAAGATCTCCTTGTGGAGCTCTCATTCCTCCACTTCCTTAGTTGCCATGGACTCTTTCATATTGAGGTTGAGGAAAAGCTCCTGATCATGTATTACGCAAGTGATAGAATCAAGTAGAGCATGCACCACCTTTTTTTTGAAGTGAATATTTCAAAAACACTATCTATTCCCATCACGTAAGCTTATACTTTACATATTGTAATATTTTTGATAAAAGTATACATAGTTGTGCTATAAGAGGGATTTTGTTCATACCAGCACTTAGTCATTAGATCCTTAGAAAGATCCCACAACCACAAGCTAAAATTTAAAGGAGAGATTCTTTGAGATTTTAGGATGTAGCATCATGGAGATTTTAATAATCTAATAATCAGTCCCTCTCCAATCCAAGATCTCTAAACTAGTGTTCCATCTATCGCTCAACTAGACGAAAGAGAGAAGAAATCTATTCAATCTCTTAGAAAATGCTTCCTCTCCTCTTCTCCTCTTGTTCCAAGTGTAGATACTATTATTTGGCCTCACATATATCACAATTAATAACTGTATATTCATGAAAAATTCTACATGTGAATGACAGTCTCATAATCTAGATGTTGAATGAAAGAAGAGGATCCCAAACTCCCATCTCTCAAGCCCTCATAACCTAGAGCCATGAGAAAATAAACCCTAACCAAGGACAATAAATGGATAGAGCTTGGAAGAAATGCCAACAATTCCAAAAATCATACCTAACCCAATTTGAAAACCACCGAAAAACCCTACTAAAAATAGTGCCAAATCTGCACCTTGACCACAAACAAAACATTCATAACAAAAGGAAATCAATGGTAACAGGCAATCTCAAATCCACTGCAAATATGACTCCTTGTGTCCAAAATTCACCCTCTACTCAACACTCCCACCCACAACCACAACACCAGGGATAGGGGCTAGGGCTAGAAACCCTAGCCTGTTAAGCATCCAAGTAGCATCACCATCAGTTCACAATATGAAGTCTAATTAGTATGAAAGATAAGAGTATAATGGATTTAATCTTATGATGTGTGTAAAGATATATTTAGTTTATTTCATGTACATGCACTTGATTTAGAGATCTATTGTTGTTGTTGATTTGTTTTTAGATTCTAGGCTTGTGGTTGAGTGATGAGTTTACATTAGGGTTAAATTTCAATATGCACAATAAAAATTGAATACCTTGCACTTTTCTCCTTTTTGGACTCAATTTGACTAGGAGATCCTTAATTCAAGAAATATTTTAGAAGTGACATGCTTCAATATAAAAATCATGACTTAAACCTCACCCTCATTTTACCTACATAAAGCCCCAAGAATGGTCCTAATTCTCATTACATCTATTCATTATCTCAAGTAAGTTTGAGAAAAAAAAAACTAACCCATTTAGTTCCATGAGTGTGAAAATGACTAAAGTTCTAATCCAACAACTCCCTCCGATAAGATATTATAAGCTGAATTTCAATAATGAAACATGTTAATTTATGTGCTAAAGTATTACATTTTGGGAAAATTCTTAACTTATTAAATCACTGAAGAGACATTTGGGAATCGCATAGGAGAGCATAATAAATAATGAATATTTCACCATTAGATTGTATCATCATCTTAGACATCAATAGATATTTGATCATTTATTTCATACCATTGACTTCAAAACACATTTTTTACCAAAATAGAACACTCGTAGATTAGAAAGATCCTAATTGATATATTTTGACACTACCCATTCCAAACACAAGTTCTACAGATTAAGGAGAATAGAATCTACAAATCAAATTTAATACACGGTTTCATGTTCAAGGTTTAAATCCATCAAATATACAAATCAAATTCAATAAAGATAATTAATCTTCAAGGTTTAGATCCATCTAATATATAAGTTCCAAGATCAATTATGTTATCAATGGATAATGTCATGTCTTGATGTAGGCATCAACAAATAATGATATTTTTGTCACCAATTTAAAAACTATACATATCTATTTCAGTAATATAAATATTCTGATCAACAAAATATGACATTCCTTTTAGACAAAGTGTATAACTTAAATCACAAAATGCATCAATCATAAACTCTCATTTTAATATGGCCTTTGAAACTGAAAATACTGAAGACATCATCTATGTCATACTATGTTGTCAAAACTGACCTATGAAACATCTTCATCATACACCCTGTTTAATAAAGGTAACCATGCTAAAAAACGGAATCATACAATGTAACTCACTATTCATATCATGCAAAGCTCAAGACTGTAACATGACATCATGCACTATGGAACAGGGTATGCATAATGCCATATAACATAACCAAAACCCAAAACCCTTAGTAGGGTTTTATGACTAAACATAAAAAGATATACAATATGCTTCGTATGAACACAATGAATGATGCATACTATTTGTAAACTATGTATGTATATAACAAATACCCAACATAATGGATGAAAAGAATAAAAAATGCACTGAACTTGCCACATGTGTGTAACTGTAACATGTAACCAAAACTAACTGTGGTTTAACAAGTGCATACAACCAAATGTGATATGGGTAATTACTATCATACCTTTGGTATGACATTCATTATACCATCTATTTGAAAGTGAAAGCATAAAAAACTCTTTTAAAAAATACATGATATGAAATCAAAGACATCATATAACTGTCAAAACTGAAACCCCATGAATATGTTGAATGCAAAATATGAACAACCCCGTATGATGATACACACATAAATCAGTTAATACAAAAATATATTACTCAAAGCATGATGCATGATAAAAACAAAACCATAGAATGAGAGACTGGATACACTTGGAAACAACTTCATATTGCAAATTCTCTAGAGATCTCGCAACCTATCTTCCTTCACACCGTTTTAGTATTTTGCTGCAAACTAAATCTCAACTTTTGTCACAGTGTGGCGGCTCAAAAACATATCTCTATAACTGCATAATGTCGTGCCCTACACGGGCTGAGATGCTCTAGCTCGATAGAGATAGGGTTACAACTAATCTCCCATTTGTTTTTATCAAATGAAAGCACCAAAATAAAAGTGCCAAAGTGATGCACAATAAGAATCTTTTTCTTAACACAATTAAAGTTCATAAATGCCTGATTGATGTGGATTTTTCCCATCTTTTTAATGAAACCAAAAATATTGCAAAATGGAGGATAGTTAGGGGGCCAACCAAAAGGCCTTCCTAGAAACATCATTTTCTTTCACCTTGGTCACAACAATGGCCAATATAACTTGGAACATTAAATTTCCATGCCAAGATCTTAATAAGGATCTTTCAATTTGAAATCAAAATCTTTAAAAATGTAGATAAATACTTTATAGAATCTATATAAAGGAAGTCAATTAATGTCTTAATAATCAACCAACAGAATTATAGAAACTGAAGCACAAAGATCAATGATCTCTATGATAACATTATATGTGATCAAAAAACTAATCAATGTCAAACTGGTCAATATGAAACTGATGCCAATAATGCCAATATATCTGAACCATATAACTAATACAACTGAATATGAAAGCATAATTGATACAATTGATTACTGCCATGAGATAAGTTAGTGTGTATGACAATAAGGACAATACAAAGTGAGAGAAACAAACTCCCCCTTTGTCCTTGGTTGACAAATACACTTAGTCTCCCTATATTTGGAACAAGGAAAAAATATAGAAAGATATATTCAACTAAAAAATGAGATAGTAACCATTATACATGAGCATAGGAAAGATCAAAATATCCTTGTACACTATGATTAGAAGTATGCACCTGTTTTGTAGATACCTTGTAGACTGAAACACTAACTTGAAACATTATCCTATGTACAAATTAGATAAAACTCATAAAAATATGATTAAAAATAACTATACATCATAGCTGAGATAAAAGAGAGAACCATAAACCAATCTGCAATCTGAAATTGAAATAACAAGACAAGTCTTAAAGTGCTACATTCTTTAAGCTTATAAAAATATGATGGGTGAATTAAAGATTAGATAAAGCTCCCCCTCACTAAAATACTAAAATAATTATGTCAAGGAAGAGAGGAAAAAATCCAAGTTTCTCCTTAAAATTTTCAAAAATGGATTTTGACAAAGGTTTAGTAAAGATATCTGCAACCTAATCTTTTGCAGAAATATAATCCAAAAGAACTTCATTGGCTAAAACCCTTTTCCAAAGAAAATGATCTATTATCAATGTGCTTAGTATGAGAGTGATGAGCTAGATTATTGGAGAAATTTATAGCACTTGTATTGTCACAAAATACATGTATAGGTTTAGGAACATGAACTTGAATGTCCTTCAAGGTTTGAGCCATCCAGATAACCCGAGTACAAAAAAATTATACTGTAATGTACTCTGCTTCAACAGTGAACAAAGTGACAATCTTTTTTCTTGATGTGTCATGCAACTAATCTATTTCCAAGAAAGAAAGCATTTCCTAAAGAGCTTCTTATCTTAGTAAGACAACCAAACCAATATGCATCAGTGTCGACAATAAGAGTAAAATCATCATGGTGAGGATACCAAAGACCAAAATTCAGAGTGCCAGATATATATTTAATAATTTTTTTATAGCATTTAAATGTGACATATTTGGTGATGATTGAAATTGAGAAGCCAAACATACAACTTGTATAATATTAGGTCTGGTAGCAACTAAGTATAAGAGACTACCAATCATAGATCTATAAAGTGTATGATCAACATCTTTTTGAAGTTTACAACCTATTTACATGGGTGTACTAACTAATTTAGTTTACTATATATTATATTAGTCGCACCCTTGTGGGATATGAACTAAATTATTCTCTAATTGAAAGAGCATGTCTTGCAGTAGTCTTTGCTTCATAGAAATGGCGACATTATATGTTGTCTCATTCTATCAAGCTTGTTGCAAAGATCGATCCTTTGAAATATATTTTGAGCAAGACAACGTTAACAGGAAGATTGGCTAAGTGGGTTATGTTACTTAGTGAATTTGATATTGAGTACGTGGATAGGAAGGCCATCAAAGGACAAGTAATTGCAGATCAATTAGCTGAGGCACCACTAACAGATGATCAACCTATACATATAGAATTTCTAGATGCACATATCTTGACATTATCTACACATACATGGGAGCTATACTTTGATGGATCATATACTCAACATGGTTCAGGAGATGGAGTGCTATTTGTTACACCGCAAGGATATAGAATAGTAAAGTCTTACAAGCTACTTTTTCCTTGTACAAATAATGTAGTTGAATATGAAGCCTTGATGATTGGGTTAAAGATAGCTCTGTAATGGAAAGTAACTGAATTGAATGTCTATGGAGACTCTCATCTGATTATCAATCAAGCTAATAATGAATACCAAACCAAGGATGACAAGTTGTTACCATATAAACGTATGGTGGATGACTTTAAGCAATATTTTTCAATCATCACCTTTGAGAAAATTCCAAGGCATGATAACAAAGCTATAGATGCTATGGCTACAACTGCTTCTCTATTTGATGCAGATGATACAAAGGCCCGTTTTGAGTTCTCAGTGGAATCTCTGACTTATCCCGCATACGATGATCTTGATACAAGTATCATATGTCATATTATCAGACAAGATTCCCTGACTTATGGAAAGATATATTCCTATCTAAAAGACAATACCATTCCACCTGACATATCCAAAAACCAAAAATGAACCTTTTTACGCCAAGCCTTCTGCTATATCCTAATATCTGACACCCTATATTGGAGAGGTCTTGACGGTACTCTCTTACGATGTCTTGAACACAATGAAGCTCAAACTGCCTTACAAGACGTTCATGAGGGTATTTGTGGGACACATTCAAGTGGTCCTTCCTTGGCTAAGAAGCTCATGCGTATGGGTTACTATTAGCCTACTATGGAGATAGATTCCTTTCATTTTGCTAGGAAATGCAAGAAATGTCAGATATATGGGAATCTTATTCATGCACCAGCACAACAACTACACCCTTTTACAACTACATTGTCATTCAGTTAGTGGGGACTCGACCTTGTGGGCACAATTCACCCTCCATCTTCCAATGGCCATAAGTACATTATCACTGCAACTGAGTATTTTACCAAGTGGATTGAGGCTGTTCCATTGATCACTGCCACTGGCAAGCAAATCTCAATGTTTATCCTTAATTATATCATTTGCAGATATGGTATCCCTATGCATCTTATTACAGATCATGGGAAGCAATTAAAAAATCAAGACATGGATGAACTATGTGAGAAATTCCATATCACACACCACTATTCCACCATTTCTTATCCCCAGGGTAATGGCCAAGCTGAGGCGTCTAATAAAACCATTGTCAAGATCCTTCAAAAGACTATCAATGATGCTAGTCATGACTGGCATAGACAATTAAATCCTGCCCTATGGGCTTATCGCACTTCCATCTGTACTCCTACTGGAGCCACACTGTATTCCCTTGTCTATTGTTTTGAAGTTGTTCTACCCCTTGAGGTCGAGTTACCTTCTGTTCATGTATGCCTAAAAGATTTAATTCCAGATGAGGAGTGTAGGGTTGTATGATTGGGTGAATCAGAATTGCTAGATGAATGATGTCAAAGAGCCTTTGATCATTTGAAAGTCTATCAGCAGAGAATGTCTTGTTAGTACAATAGTAAAGTGAAACCCAGATACTTTCAGGTGAGTAATCTAGTCCTTCATGAGAATCCCAAAAATCAACAACATTGTGAGAAGAAGGGAAAATTTGAACCCAACTGGTTAGGTCCTTTTGTGATTACAACAGTCTATGGTTGTCTGCGTCTGAGGGAGATCTCTTGGATGAGCCTCTTAATAGCATGCACCTCAAAAAGTTCTATGCTTTAAATCCCAATGCAAGGGGTATGTATATAGAGAAAATAAAAAACACAAAAAAATTCATAAAATCTCAAAAATAAAAATAAAAATAAAAATAAAGAAAAAAGAAAATTGCAATAAAAACATGTGGTGCAAACTTGGGAATAGGCACCATGTGTGACAAGTTAGCTCCTCTCTCTATTAGGATTCTTCTAGCGTGTCGTCCCATTGTATATACCCATAATAAAATGAGTAGTCAGTCACCATTCCCACCATGTATATATCATAATAAAATAGCTAGTTCATAGAACTATCCACTGTATATATATCCATAATAAAAACCCACCATATCTTGCTCTATTGTCTTGGTCTTCATCCTAGTTTTGTTGTGTCCTTCTTCATCCATAATAAGTCAGTCCATCACCTAGCTAGGGGCATTTCCTCAACCTAGCTTGGGAAGTGGATCTACAATAGTCACGACTCTTAGAGGACAAAATGGAGTATCTTCACCAGACAAGCAAACACAATCAAATGTTCTTACACAATGATATCCTCATAATAACTCGTAATCTTTGATCTATCTTTCAAAACGTGACTGCTTATCTATACATTTGACTATACATCAATTGAACTGGTCAATTCACCTCACACTATCTTTTGGCAAAGAAATGTATATTCATGGTAGACATGTTAGAATGATTTGTTGTAGATTATGCATTCATATATGGATTTCATTGTTATCATGTTTCCTATGCTATTCCAGGATATCCCTGACATGAGTTTAAAACTCCATATGTCATTGATTAGAATGGTTGGGATGGGGCATGATATTTTCTTTTATTGTTGTTTGTGGGATATTTTCCAATGAAGTCGAAGGAACAAGTAATTGGGGTGTCTGTGCGTAAGTACCTTCATCAGTTTAATAAGCATTGGCACATACAATTCATCTTGTTATGCAGATTCTATTAATGGTGATACGCCACACATACCTCAACTCCAAATATTTGTTCCCCGATGGAGGGGAGAATATTCCTTGTCTGTTATGAAAATGAAACTCAAGTCATCTTGGTTTAATTATACCTAGATGCTTGTCAAGTTTTCTATATTAAACTCCATGCAAGAAGTGCTTAGGTCATCCTTGATTAATTATACCATGATGCTTGCATTTCCTTGCAGCATAATGAGCTCAATGATGATAATCAAATTCCACTTACAATGAAGTTCTAATATGTTTCGTGAAGTTGTGGAGATATTCAATTCATATTTTATGTTGCATATTAGTGCTCCTTTTATAGGGTTTTGGTAGGTTATCTTGCCTCTAGGCCGTCTGTTCTCTTTGTCCATTCTTCTTGTGTCAGACACATTGTTATTTAAGTTGAGGACATTTGGGTAGTAAAAATACACATTTCATCTTGCCTTTTTAAAATATTGCATATCAAATCTTCATTATCACATTTAATCATTTGCATAGTTTATTATGTACATATTCTCATTTATTAAACTTTTTAAATTTTGATCATTTGTATGTAACCATTTGTATATTAACATACATATTTTAATAATTTAAAGTAACATTTCATCATAGCTATCATCTCATCACATTTTATCTATTATGTTCTAGGTCATTGCATTTTATCTTATTTTAGCATATTAGAATTTGTCCAACTCTTTTGTGATTTTTGTTACAAACAATATCATTGATCATATCATTCATTTGTTATCCATTACATGTATTTTTCATCTGTTCACATAGCATTAAATAAATAATCATTTAGAAAATGCATTTATATAAACATCATCATCACATGCTAGATCATTAACCATTATGCATTCACATGAAGATAAAGCATTTTGCATTTATAGAACATTAGTACTATGCATATCAAAGTAAATCATCAGTACGCACATGTATATATTATCATCAAAGCAAAATCATAATAGAACTACATCATCATGCATAAATAGTCCATCACATAGAGTCCATAAAACCAAATAAAATATCCAAATGTTCGGTGATATCTCATAAAATAATCATGTATCCAAATGTGTCCATCGAGTCATAAACATAATGAACAATGCTGATACAGTGGTGATACAAGTGTATACAATATGACTACGAGCCACTGCCTCCGAACTCAGCATGTCGCTGTCTACGTGATGCAATAAGACCTGGTGTTGTTGGATCTACTGAACCTATGGAAGGTCTCGGAGGATGATGCTCCTCCACCATCAGTCGGTCCATGATGCACAACTGTCCTGACTACATAGGAGCTATCTCTAAAGCTCATGATCCAATGATCTCTAGGAACAACCTATATGTAGGCATCCTTCCAGTAGGTGATCTCCCTACCGGCTTGTACCATCACACAAGCTATTTTCATGAGGTTCTAATGCCTCTGTCATTTGAAGTTCATCCAATAAAGTATCGGCCTCCCCTAGTCGCTCTATGGTGATGTCTCGCTCATGTCTGATCATTGCATTCTCACTCTCTAGTCCTTCCACCTATCTCTCCAGTCCTGGGACATGGTCTGCCTGTACCTTTGTCATTGCTAGTCTGACTAGCAAGCATCAATGTCTATATCCTTCTCCTCTGTAGCATGCATCTATAAGTAGGGATTGTGACCCCCAATGTCCATCTCTGCCTGCTCATCCTGGGCATCAACATCAGGCATCTGCATATCCTATCCAGCAATACCGAGCATCTGCTCATCTTGTATGTCATGTACCTATCCACCCTGCACCAATCTCTCCTACCCAAGTACATCCTCTACATCATCCTATCTTGCCTGTAATGGTACCTATGCTTGTCTTGTTGGATCCACCTGCATAGGGATAGCTGCTAGTATCTATAGTGGGGAACTTGCAGACATCTATGCTAGTGGCTATTGCTGCACCTATCTCGCAAGGGGTGGCATCAACCCCCATGGTCGCACACCTCCACCTCTCATCCAAGGACCAGTTCTATCACCCCTACCTTTGTCACCACCATCACCACCACCATCATCATCGCCACCATATCTACCCCTCCCTTGACCCCTCTTGTCATGACCTTGTCGCTTGTCTAAGCATCTCTGTGCAGCATCCCTCTCTAGTGGCCTCTCTGCCAGATCAGTCAACCTCGGGAATGGGTGCTCCCTTAGGTGCCTCTCATAATTTGTTGTCATCCCTGGGTCTATGACCCCTGTCTCATGGACCATGCCTAAAATGACATGTCAAAAAACTCCTATCTGGCTATCTCAAAGGACACCATTAGTCCCCAGTCTCATCTCTCCTGGTGGGTGCAAGAAAACTCTGTCACCCCCTGCGGCATCCCCTACATCCTTCCAAACTGTCATAGGACCTGGCCAACCATCTTCCTCTCAGTAATATAGGGAGTCCTCCCTATCAACCATCAGGACTCGAAGTATTATTTGAGATAATGCTCATCCTCCCATGACTCACACCCAAGGTAGGGTCTCCAAATCATAGAATCTATAGTATCAAATGTATACCGCCAAAACTCTAGACATCCCAACTTATGCTGAGACTAGATAGATGCATATAGAAAAATATAGGGCTGCCTAGCACCTTAGAATCTCATGGTCGTCAGCCGTGTAACTGCAATATGCTCTCATGCCCAAACATGGAGCAATGTAATGCCAGCTGATAGTGATGCTCCCCTATGATATACAACCTGATGAAGATCATGATAAAGGTGTGCCAGCAAATACACCCCCCAAGAAAAATGGGTCCCCTCATCCATCATTCTCTATAAGGTCTAGCCCCAACCAACTGTGAAACCATGTGATCTCTAGTTTGGGCAAATGAAGCCTCTGATAGCTCTGGCCTAGACAATAGGAAGTGGCTCATAAAAATCTACCAAATCCTCCGAACTAATCTCAAACTCGTCAATGTCATCATCCCCAAAAATAGCTCTGCACTCACCCAATCCGTCGTGCTGATCATACTGCACTAACTCTCCTGTAATGGGAAGTCATAGGATGCGATAAACATCCTCTAATTTAAGTGTCATCTCTCCTATGGGGAGATGAAAGATACTCATCTCTGAGTGCCATCTCTCAGCTAGATCAGTCAATATGCTCAGTTTCACCCAAATCTCAAGCGTATAAATAATGTGATATAATCTAGTAGCTCCGATCAATAGCATGTCAATCTTTGAAAGCGCCGACCTCAGATTCTGCGTCAATGGATGTCTCTCCTGTGACATCAGAGTGTCTATAATATCCTCCTATAATAATCAACAAACAATCAAATAATCAGATTTCAATCGAACTGATCTATCTATCTATCCTATCCTATCAATCGAATACATGTTTATCACATGTACCAACAGATAATTCTATCAATTATGTACAATAAGGAAGGTTGACTAGCAACCATGCTATGATGTTACCTATCTTGACTCAATCGATCTATATTCCAAGCTGACAGATCATATCAGCCATTCGATATCAAGTTTGACCTAATTGACACTCTAATTTTCTAAATTCTATCATCTAACATGAAATTGCAGCATAGCAAAGTGTTTGCATAGAACCCCCTTTCATTTGGGCATATTTAACATTTGCGCAACTAGCCTAAACATTTGCACAACCACATTTGACAAATGCACCGAACAAACATTTGCACACATTTAATTATAAATGTGCCATCAAATTTTCTTCTAGAACAAATGTGTAGATGCCCCCCACGTATGCACAGAACTAGCAGTTTGTTGCGCAAATGTTACCAGTTTTTGCGCATGCATGCACCGCAACTGCACATTTGTTCTTCATCCTAGAACTAAAAATTTCCTATCCTAAGTTCTGGTTTAATCTACCCTAAACATGCTAAAAATCATGTCAAATCAAGCAAAAATTCATAAATTGACTAAGTGAGATGAGTCATCTATTGGCTCTCCCGAATCGGGCAGCCTCTAGAAGTGTCTAACCCTCTCAAACCGGTGATTTGATAGTGGGAATGACATCTTCTCAGCTCTGCTCTTCTCTCTCTCAAAGCTCCAATCTCCAAATGACAAGTGTGCACAATGACCCTATTGTGGACCCTGGATATATAGCCTGTGGACCTATTTTGCTTGATATGTGGACCCTGCCTACCGAAACCATTCCATTTCACTCTGTTTTCACTCACATTTTCTTCTACATCTTTTCATGAGATTGATTGTCAACCTCTCTCTCTCTCTCTCTCTCTCTCTCTCTCTCTCTCTCTCTCTCTCTCTCTCTCTCTCTATATATATATATATATATATATATATATATATATATATATATATATATATATATATATATATATATATATAATTTTTTGTCAATCAATCTCTCTAGGGGGCATGCATAGGTCGTCTGAGACATTGTCTTGGGTAGGGGCAAAAATGCTTGAAATTTTTCTTTGAAACAATGTGACCAGTACATTATTTCAAAGAGGGGAAAAATGTATACACTAAAAAATGTCTTACATGTCTACATGTAGTTGCAATATGATAGCATTAGTCATATTGGAAGGACACATCACCTTGGCTACAATAATTAATTATTATTAATTATTAATAACTCATTATCCTCACCCACACATGTCCTATTTTTAAGGGCTATGTAGCCTCATAAGACTTGGTCTCATGACCACATGTCTTCCCCTACACTAAGTCAAGAAGCCAATCCTATTCTTGAGGAGCTTCTCAAGCCAGCTCAAAGAGTTCAAGGTGACTCATGGGATACTTGTACCAAGAATCCTCGTGAGGAAAAAGTCCTTCCTTCTCCCTCTCATTGGTCTTTGTTAGACACTTGACATGTGTCTTTCCCTTCCACCTTCTTCTCTTACATGTCAATGGAGGAGGAACATCCTCCCTATTCTTCCTCTCACATTCCAACTACATCCCCCTTTCTCTCAACCCCCTCAACCAAATCAATCCTAGCCCTAGGATCTTCCACCTTTCAATCTCCACCCTTGGATTGTGCCATTTAGGCTTGGGTCCTCCAAAAATCTATAAAAGGAGTCTCATTTCCCCTTTGTGAGCTAATAGGCAATAGTGATTCTCAAGCATACATGCATTCTAAGCATCCAAGCATTCAAATCTTCAAGCATCCAAGTCATTTTCATATCACTTGCATTTCATCCATTAGTTGCATAATCAAGCTTTTAGGCCATTTTTCACATAATTCACTCAATCTCCACACTTTGGTATCATCTTGGACCAGGAGCTTCAAATTAGAAATCTGAGAGCTCAACACATCCAAGGAATCAAGGCTAGGAGGCCAATGGATACAAGCTACATGGTAGGTGAAGGTAAAACTTTGTTTTAGCTTCATTTTGATTATATTCTTCATTGTTGTTTGTTAATTAGATTGATTTATTAGCCTAGATTTGTTAATATTTCATTTAGAATAGTACACATCTAAATTTGCATACGTCATTTTGGCATGTATCACCACACATGTAGTAGCCACCATTGGAAGACATCAAAAGATCAAGTAGGGTTATGATTGACAAGCATTGACAGAGCATATCGTTTATCAAAAATAGAAAGCTACCGAGCAGAATTCAGAGAAGAGATCAATCGCATTAAGGTGGTAATAGATAAGTACATAACAGATCTGAAATCAAGAAAGATAGGTTTATATTTACAGATGAATCTTACTGTTACTTTTTAATCATTGTAGCATACCTTAAATACTTTAACATAATAGACTTAACAACTCTTTTGTAAACCTCTTAACCAAGTGCACACTTAATTGTGTTGCTAAAATCCTCTAACCAGGTAGATCTAACCGATCTCATTATTACTCCTAATAGGGTAAGATCACCAGAAGTGATCAAAGTATTTGTAGCCTTAACTAACAAATTTGTTACTACAGTAATGAAGCTTTGTGGGCGCCATCTCCACCGCAGTTTTTACCTTCTAACAAGAGTTTCTGTGATACCAAAATACTTGAGTTATGTGTATGAAGTTTCATGAATGATTTATTGATTAGATTACATGCATTTACATTTCAGTTATATTTGGATGTATGGTAAATGTAAATGATTCAATTGGTTAATGACATTCATATTTACAAGGATTTTGTTTGTAAAATTTTTAAGGGTACTGATCACCCCTCCCCTCTCAATGTAGATCTTTCCATAATTCCAACAATTGGTATTAGAGCTAGTTTTCAATTTGAGGAAGTTTAATCATTGAAGAGAAAAGATCTAAGAATGGAAAGGTATAAGCTTGACAAGACTATTGAGAATAAGAAATTGCCGATGCAAATCTATATTGAACAATTCAAGAAAGCCAAAGAAAAACTGAGAGAGTTACTATTCAAAAGGAAGGATACAACATTTTGGTATAATGAGACTGATTATCATGAAGAAGAGATAAATGATCCATTTGAAGCATTTGGATCTGGATCTGGTAGCATATTTGATACATCTAAAGGAACCATATCAGATCTATCTGAAAAGAATCAACATATTACTGAACAAGTGAAAGCACTACAGATCAGCCAAGAGACCCAAATGGTAAGAATGATTGATGTCATGAACAATGCAAGACATGCTGAACAAGAAAAGAATTTGGCTATTGAAGGTAGAAGGCAAATGACTGATAAGCTAGAAGAAAAGGAATCTGAGATATTGAGACTCACCGAGCATCATTTTGAAATTTCCAATCAGATGGTTTTCATAAGTCAGGCAGTGAACCGAGTAAACAATGAGCTTACTAAGAAAATGGAAGACATTGGTGAATTAAGAAAAGAAAATGAAAGATTGAAGAATGAAGTAAAGATTCAACAATAGCATAATGATATTATTAAGAAAGTTGAAGAAAGCACTAAAAGGATGGATGGATTCCTAAGTAGTCAAAGAAGACTTGACAACACTACTAGTTTAGGCTATACCGAGCAAGGAGAGTCATAAAGACAAGATGAACAAAATAATGCCTATGCTCAACCAAGGCCAAAGAAGCTCTCATGCTATCATTGTGGAAAACTAGGGCACACATCAAATGTTTGTAGAAGCAAAGAAAAATGTATTCCTTAATCCACTCCTAAATTTGATGGTTATTGTTATAACTGCAATAAGTATGGACATCAAGCACATGAGTGTAGATCAAAATTAAATAAGTCACTGAAGAAGCACCACATGAAAAACCACTTTTGCACTTGCAATATGCATGGACACATATCACAAGAATGCAGGACAAAGATGAAGCAAGTCTAGAAACCGAAAGGACAAAACAAGACATATCAACTGAGAAGGAAAGGTAATGCATATACTTGGGATTACAACACTTGTTAATTGCACAACATGTGGTAGATATGTACATATATCACCAAATTGCATGATAATGCACAAGAGAGGAAGATCTTGAAATTGGACAAATTCTGGAATGACATGTTTGCACTATCACAAGGTCGGTCATTTAAGCAAAGCTTGCAAAGACCAAGCACTAGAGGTGAATGTCAATACAAATGGAAACACAATTGAAGAAATCATAAGGATAAGAAATCAAATGTGGAGAAAAGAAACAAATGATAATGCTAGATCAAGCACAACAGTCGGTGACACCTCATCTTTTGGATTAGGTGATCTCACCACCTACACCTAAGCAATTTAGGTATGTATGGAACTGAATTTCAATTGGTTATATTTTACAACAGTTCCTTATATCTATTGAATGAACACAAAATAAACATAAAATAAGATGCATTAGGGTATTATAAGTTTTGAGCATAAAATGTGTATAGTCGGTAAAAGCGTGACCGAGCAAAAGATTGTTAGTTGTTGAAAGTGTCACGGTTAACTGAGTTGAAGTATCAATCAAGCATCATTTAGTGTTAACCGAGCTGAAGTTTCAAAGTAATAATAGAACGTCTTGGTATTTACTGAGATGTGGTAGGTAAAGCATTTAATGCAAAACTTTGAGCAAGATTTTTTTTAGGTCTAAATAAACAACGATGCAAGTCATTTCGTCACACAACGATCAAGAGAAGAACCAAAGCGATTTGAGCGAATTAGTGAAAAGATTTTTTGGAGAATTCAACATAGATTTGAGCAAATCTCGAGCCATCTTTTCATCATTTCAAGTAAGTTCTTTGCAACCGATTTATTTTCCTGAAGATTTCATGAAGCCCTAAATTTGATAGAATACTGACATCTTCGTCCAAGTCTGTGAAATCCAAGACTAAAAGTGACAAGGTTACACTGATTAAGTCCACAATATGTGAAGAAACCAAATACAAATTGAATCCAGAGATTGCTTCACAAGTTGATCAATCAGGTGTGTTTTCAAGCATACGACCTAGGGTTTTACTGGCACAAGATATACATACTTATTTCCACTGCAAGAAAAGTGAAATCAAAGATTTTGAACTGTAATCAACATACTAGGAGATAATCGAGAACAAAAAGATCATGGATGAGCATAAACATCTGGAAGTCAAAGGATTGACAAATGCCCTATATTTCCCAAGGGAATTCAAGTCAGAATGGATTAGGGTTGTATTGAGCCATGTTCATGAAGGTAAAATGTGGTTGAACGAACTAGTTAAAATCTATAAGGATGTCATCCACGTGGTTACCAAATACCTAGCCAATGATAAGGCAAAGGCCATAAGGAATCCACCGAGGGAAGAGACCAAGAAGCTAACATGAGTAGAATGGGATGGTAGAGGAATGGGAATCAACACAATCACCAATCCAAAAACAAGATTTGGAGCCTATGTCATTGGTTATAAGATTTTTCAATCAAGAAGGCCTAACAACGTCCGATGCAGAGCAGTATACATAGCCTATAAGATTGTCAAGAAAGGTTTACAGCTACACCTTGTCGAGCTACTGTTGAAACAATTGGAAGAGAATATGAGAACCATCCGGGTAGCAAAGGCCAGTACTTATAAGTTTGGTCGGGGTAAAGGTAAACAGAAAATCAAAGAAAATAATGGAAACACTATTTAAGAAATTCAATGAAGAAGAAGAGGAAGCATCAGATAAGCCGGTTAAAGAAGCAACCGAGGAATAAATTTTGATCGACAATAGTGAGCATGAAGAAGAAACCAAGTCAGAAAAAGAAATATAAGATGCACCGGTATAGGCCACAGGGAAGAGGAAACAAGTAGAAACACATACCCAAGCGAGGAAAAGATCCTCTATAGCCACTTCTCCACCCCTGAAATGAGGAATTGCAAAGATTAGAAGGCCTACTCCTACAAAAACTTATCAAAAGAAGAAAAGAGGTGCACAAGACACTACCAAGCAACCAAAGAAAAGAAGAATGATAAGAGCTAAAGATGATGTAGACTCTGAAGAAGAAGATGATCAAAGTAAGTTCAAAGTTTTTGTAAATAAAAATCAATTTTTTGATGAGTTAGCTGAGAAAATAAAGGAAATAGGTAGACTAGGTCACCCTAAGATGAATCAGTGTGTACATTTGTCAACCGAGGATCAGGAGAAAGTTGAAGAGGAAATCATCCACATGATGATTAAATTTAGAAGATTACCTATTGAATTTTTGAAATATATTCCTAAGGAGCTTCATGACAAGGTATCAACAAGGTGGACCTATTCCTTGCATACTGAGAAAGAAATGAGGAAAAATTCATTAATGCTGGCAATGCCTAGTCTTTCTAAGGCAAAAAATAAAGAATACATTAAACAGTATGCTGATAGATTTTTAATAAAAGGCTGAGCATTAAACATTTTGGAAGGAAAACTGGAAGAAATTGATGAAAATAGAAAAGTCTTATGGACTAAAATTTTGAGTTCAAAGGCAGAAGCAGATAAAACTGCATTAGCTATAATCCCCGAGCATAAGGGAAAAGGTAAAGGATAAGGGGTACATTCAGATGATGCTGACATAGATACTAAAGAGCCAATTCATATATCTGATACTAAGATACAAGATGATACTTATGCTGAGGAATTCTATCTGGTCAGATATATCGAAGAGGAAAAATAGGATACTCCCGAGCAATTAGCAACAACCGGGACTGATGAGGTAACAATAGAGGACATCACAAATGGAGATCTTGATGATGAAGCTAAAGCTGATGAAGATATTACAATGGCTGTAGTAAATACTGAAGAATACCAACCTATCGAGGCAACATAAGTCAACATATTGGGTAATTTACCGATATTAGTACAAGCAATTGACATTGCCACTCAAGGGAAACCCGAGGAACAGGTACCCGAGAAACAGAAGGACACCATTGAAGTACATGGTGAAGAAAAACCAAAGGAATCAAATGAGCCTAAAAATAAAGAGGCAAAAAATAAAGAACCTGAAATTGAAACAAATATAGATACATCTATTGTCTTTAGGGTTAGAGATTCCCCTCTGGCATTATAACCAGTTACCCTGCATATGTCTTCTTTCATGATTGGTGTAACCACACCTTTCGCAAGCCATGTCCTTGGTTCGTGAACCTTGCTAACCATCAATTTGATCCAGTCCAGTTGAAACATAGTTGGATATTTTACTCTGTTGACTAACCCTGATGATTCCAACTTAGCATATTTTTCGTGAAGCTTCCCATCTTCACATAGTGAGAGGTATTCACTTTGAATGAATGTTTCGCCAAGTTCCTCTCGTTTGTTGTGGATAAATTTTATTACATCCTCAGTCAGAAATACATCTTCAGGGATGGATGATAGAGCTCCCACCATATCATTTTCTCAGTTTTGGACCGTCACGATGTCGTAAACTAGTCTATCAACTTGATTGGCTTGGATGAGGCTCACCACAGAAGATGAAGATGTTATTTTACTAGACCGGTATGTGTAGAAAGTTCTTGATAAAATTTATGGAATTCGCCAAGAAAATATCATAATTTACAAGAAGAAAAGATTACTCAAGCTTTGAAAACAATAATCACAAATCGCAATGTAAAGTGAAATGAGTAAATGACCTTCCCTTTTGTAGACTTAGGTCATAGCAGTAATTAGAAAATGGTAAGATTTGTTAATGGTTACTGTATTAATTACCCTTACCTAACCTTTCTTTAGACAACCAGTTCACAGATTCGTTACTTGTTTACATATCCTTGGTTGCAATATCCACCTTTCTACGTCAACAACTCTTACTTGTCTGGTTCACATGTTAGACTTGTGACTCCTTCCTGGTTCCACTTCCTGACTGAGTGAGATCACACTCACCAGTTCCTCCGAGAACAATAGGATGGCTACGTATTCCCCTTAAACCCTTAGGCTTACTTTGATGAAGAGATATCACCATTAGTAGATGATGACCTTACCTCAGATTTCTCCTCAGTGGAACTCTTTGTCCCCTTTACAGACCAAGTCTTCTTGATCTCGTTGTTGGTCTATTTATTCATGTTGTCCTTCTGGTTGGGGGACAACATCTTCTTGACCAATTTGGCCGGTCCTTTTCCTTTGGTCATCGACCGATTCTTGCATTCCTTGGCTAGATGCCCAATCTTGTTACAATTGTAACAAGTCATTCTGATTCCTCTCCATGGATTGACCCTTATTTCCCTGTCCATGGGTGTGTGAAAATCAGAGTTCTACTATCATTGGTTTTATGACCCGGTTTGCCACAATGTTTGCAAGAGGGTTTGAAGGTTTGTTTTACCTTTGTCTTTTGTCAGTTTCATCTTTTCTTTCTTTTCTTTCTTGTCTCCAGAGGACTCATCGGTTTCATTGTTGCTTTGACCGATGTACCCAAGTCATGTGGGATCCTTGTGCTTTCTTTGAGTCCTCAGTTTCTCATCAATATTTTCAGAGCTTTCATGGTACCTTCGGAGTATCTCTTTCCTCTCTTCAAGAGTTTTCAGCTGTTCCATTATTTGATCCAATTCAATAGACATCTTTTTGCATGCTTCATATTTATCATGTAAATGCTCATGCATGATTGCATTCTCTTGATTTATGTCTTGCATGTCTGCATGTAGTTGCAATATGAGAGCATCACTCTCTCTTAGTGCATCTTCAACCAGATTTATTTCTCTTTCAACAATTAATTGTGCATCTATGACACTAGTCTTCTCATCCTCAACGTTTCTTTTGGCTTTGATGAGTTCAATCATCCTCAAAGCATGACTTTCCTTCTCCCTTTTCATATTTGAGATTTGATCGGTTAGATTCTAATTTTTCTCCATGAGATCAGAGTCTGTCTCTTCTACTTCATTAGATCCACTCTGCCCAAAGAGTTCCTCAATGGTTTCATGACTCACTCAATTGCAGAGCCAACTCTTTCCTCTTGGCAAGAGACCTCCTCAGTCTATTCCCAAGAGAGGCTATCATGTCATTGACTTCCTCAAGCTTCTTATGATACCTGTAGCCCTCCATGATCTTTTCTCAAGCGGATAAGCTTACTATTTCTGAAAATAAAGCTTTGATACCAATTGGTATTCCTAACCGGTTACTGAGAGGGGGGGTGAATTAGTAAATTCAATTTCTATTTATCTTTTAAGCAAGTAGATGTTCTTGTTAATACAGAAATTAAAAGAATACTATAACAAGCATTAACAAAAATCAAATGCATAGGTCAACACAACATTTATATGTGGAAACCTTCGGTTAGAAAGAAAAAACCACAGTGGGACAGAACCCACAAACTCCACTACTGCACTATTAAAGTTGCCTTGTTAGAGGCTTACAAAGCACTGGTAAGAGTGCTACCCATTTAAGGGATTTGATAGAAGACCTGTTAGGATCTTGACCCTGTTAGGAGTCACCTTGTCAGAGGAATTAAAAATAGCAATAAAGATGTTACCCGATAAAGGGATTTATACAAAGAACATGTAAGGGTTCACCCTGATTGAGGGATTTTAATTATGCTTCACAACTTAAAGAAATGATCTAATGATGACACTCTATCTGTCGAATCAGATCATACTTGTTCACCCTTTCCTCTGCTTGGCTATTGAATCTTTCTCTCCCTTTCACCTTTTTTGACTATTTCCTCTTAGAATATTCTACTCTCCTACTCTCCTCCTCTCTCTGCTCTTGATATTCAACAACACATCTTTCATGTCTTTCAACCTATATTTATAAGAAATTATCTTATTAAAAATACATCTCAAAGTTCCACCAAGCTGTAAACTGTCCCATAAATCAAGCATACAAAATGCTTGATTAAAAAGCTTACAAAATGATCATGAGTTTACCTCAAAACACTCGCAGGAAAAAAAAGCTAACTTTAGTTCCACTGAAAAAGCTAACTCCAGTTTAGCTGAAAAACGCTCCACATAATCTAGTTCAGATTATCATGCACTTAACCGGTGTAGAAATTTTATCTGGTTATTCATCTATTCCCTATGTGTGTGCCAAGATCGGTTGGTCAAAACCTAGATCGGTATAAGCGTGACCGGTTAAAGTACACTTCTTTCTTGCTTAGTCTACCGGTTCACAATTATGAGTACATGTGTGATGTACCAGTGTTTGCTAGTAACTTTACCAATGACAACTATGTTTATGTCAACACACATACCTTAGATTTGGTGGATTTGGTACCCCATACAAATTTCCTCACTATACAAATGATCACCTTGTGCTCATTGAGGTATGCATACAAATTTCTTTAGTGAATAAGAAGTGAAAATTGAGAAAAAGAAGATATTTATTTTCCCATTGTCCTCAATTTTTTACACTTATTAGTCACCCTATTATGCTAAGAATATTGAGAGGTATCTAACCAAATTTTCATGGACTTTTAGGGCAAGATTGCCCTTTGATAGTAAAGATTTTGACAAAAATAACTTGAATCTCAAATTCGGCCATGATCATGTGTAGCTTAAAAGTAGTTTTTGGAGGAGCCCAAAGATCATTTTGAAGTTTGAAAGAGAGATTTTACAAAGCTAATTATTGAACAAATAAAAACCTTCAACTTAGCATGAGATGTGGAGAGTATTGAAGATGATGGCTCAAATATGTTGGATCA
This sequence comes from Chamaecyparis obtusa, assembly GCA_027943335.1. NCBI lineage: Eukaryota > Viridiplantae > Streptophyta > Pinopsida > Cupressales > Cupressaceae > Chamaecyparis > Chamaecyparis obtusa. The sequence continues at coordinate 29,077 of BSBK01005477.1, forward strand.
AGTTCTCACTTTTACCATTCAAATGGAGCCACTCACACCCATTAGTTGGCTTCTTAAGGAAGTTAGTGAGATTTGGGAGAGGTCATTTGATGTGATACAAAAAACAAAGAGATGGTTGAATGCAAAAATATAGTCAATATTGGTACAAGACCACCTACAAGATAATATTGTGAGGCAAAATAGAGTGCATCTAGCGAACCCTTTGCATAAATATATTCCACATCTAAAGCTACCATAGTTGGACAGGGGGAGGGGGATTGATGAAGAGGATCCCAAAAAGGGGGCAAAGATAAAAGATAACTATGGAAGGATCATAGAGCCTAGAAAGAAACTTGATATAGAAAGGCCACTTGCTTAAGACACTGTAGGTATCTCTCAAGCTCTCGTTGAAATGCATCAACAACCCTTTTCACTTTCCTCATCTCCTCCATCATCTTTTTCCTATTTGCCACACTCCTTCACCTTCACCACCAAATAAAATAAGAGTTGATATTGTCCTAAACGTCACCCTTCCTCTTCTTCTCGCCTCAATTCATGATCAATTCCATCCCCTTTGTCTTGGCTAATAGAGATGATTTCCAAGAAAAGGAAACACACTCAGGTGATTGATACCATTTTTGATGTTTTAGAAAAGTTGCTACAAATGTCTCCACAATCCAAGAAGGTTTGTGTTACTTCAAAGTTGATGGTTGACCCTTCCTTTAGCACACAATTTGTAGAAATTGCCAGATCCAACACAAACAAAAATGCGAAAGAGAATGATAGAAGCAAATTATGATGTCTTCAAGGTTGATCTTGGTCCATCCACACACAAGAGTGATATTCATAACTTTTAACTGTCAACCACCAAGTTGGTAGAAAGGACCAAAATAGAAAGAAACTAGAGAATAACTTGAAGAGTAGGTGTATATGTAGACATCATATGTTAAATCCATCATCAGAACTTCTAATGAACCTCTTGATACTTTTCCATCAACTTCGTCTAGCGTATCGTTAGAAGTTAGGAAAGATATATAAAGAGATTATTAAGAAGATTAGAAAATATCAAGCCTATGGTAGAGTGGTTGAATCTTGGGTGGAAAAATCACTCTCGATGGCCTTGTTTACATCAAAGAGGCTATAAAGTTATATGAGAAAATTGAGACACAATGAAAATAGAATTAGAGTTACAATTTGCAAAGAAAGAAGACAATGTATGGCAATTGGTGATTAGAGGCCTTTAATAAATGGTGAAGACAAGCACAAATTTTATTCTCTAAAAATAGTTTTTATTAAGGTTGAAGATAATGAATCTTATGGGTCAAAGAATCAGTTTGGAAACTTTTGGTTTTGAAACAACCATTAATGAAATACAAAATGGATAATAAAGTCTCGTGATTCAATAAAATCTGAAATTCGGGCTAATTTCTTAGCTTTTCATTCCGACATACATGAAGATGAGTCTTGGTTGGTCGGTTGTTCTCACCATCAAGAAGAATTTCAAAGATATGATTTTGGAAGAACTTGCAAGAAAGGAGATTATAGGTGATGACGCCATGAGGAAAGTAAGAAATATATCATCTTCTTTGATAGCTTGTTGAAAATACATTTCAAATTTTCACAAAAAGGTTGAGGAGATAAATGATGTTTTATTCACTTGGAAAGTGTCTCCTCAATACTATTATACTAGGAGGCAAATTATGATGTCTTCAAGGTTGATCTTGGTCCATTCACACACAAGAGTGATATCCATAACTTTCAAGTGTCAAACACCAAGTTGGTAGAAAGGATAGAAAAAGAGAAAGAAACTAGAAAACAACTTGAAGAGTAGGTGCATATGTTAAATCCATCATCGAAACTTCTACACAACCTCTTGATACTTTTCCATCAACTTCTTCTAGCTTATTGTTAGGAGTTTAGAAAGATACGTAAATAGATTATTGAGAAGATTAGAAAATATCAAGCCTATGGAAGAGTGGTCGAATCTTGGGTGCAACATATCACTCTTGATGGCCTTGTTTACATCAAAGAGGCCATAAAATTATATGAGAAAATTGAGACAAAGAAAGGAAATAGAATTAGAGTTTCAATTTGCAAAGAAACAAGACATTGTAGGGCAATTGGTGATTAGAGGCCTTCAAGAAATGGTGAAGACAAATGTAAAAATTTTATTTGCTAAATTTCTTTTTAATAAGGCTGAAGATGATTAATTTATCTCATGGTTCAAAGAAGTAGATTAGAAACTATTGGTTTTGAAACAATCAATAATGACATTCTAAATGGATAACAAAGTCTTGTGATTCAATAAAATCTGATATTTGGGCTATTTGCTTAGCTTTCGATTCTAACATACATGAAGATGAGACTTGGTTGGTTGATGTTCTCACCATCAAGAAGAATTTCAAAGATATGATTTTGGAAGAAATTTTTAGAAAGGACATTATAGGTGATGATACCATGAGGACAGCAAGCAGTATATCATCTTCTTTAATAGCTTGTTGAAAAGAGATTTTATTTTTTCACAAAAAGGTTGAGAAGATAAGTGATGCATTATTAACTTGGAAAGTATGCCTCCTCAACACTATTATGCTAGGATGCAAATTGATAGTGCCAGTTGTCACAAGGCCTAATGTTCTCCACAACAACTATTGTCTCCATGTTTTGTAGCCTCAAAAGAGAAATGTCTTGAAAGGAGTTCATCGTCTCCTCAACAAGGATGAAAATTATTTTCATTGTTCTCAAATTGATTTACTAAATTTGTAAATTAAGTCATTTAGTATGCCTTAATAAAGTTAATTTTATGTTTCAACTTAACTTAGTAAAGTTTACCTTATTTTTGTGGAGTTATAGACACAAAGTTGGCTGTAAATGGTTATGATAAGGAAAGCCTATATATATGGGCTTATTTGTAATTAAAGGACTTTTTGATTTACTTAGATTGTATAAAAGCAAGAGAATCTTTGAGCTCTTCCGAAAAGAACTCATTCCCTTTCCAACTCCAAGGGTTACCTCCTTTATCCTCTCTATGCTTTTTCATATTGAAATCACCAGCCATAATCCATGGAATACATGGAAGAGAATCTGCCATCCACTTCCACAACTCAATTCTCTCCTTAGTCTCATTTGGGTCATACACTACACACACTCCAAATTTTATCTTGTCTTTTCAATCTCAACCTGAACACATCAATTACTGCTAACAAGAATTTCCATTCCACCCTTCAATCTCTCATGCTTGGTATGGAAAGCAATTGAATCTTTCTATATGAATCTTAGATTGTAACTTAAGTGGAAGTCAACTGCCTTCACCTCTTAGATAAGAAAAAAATCAAGATTTTTATTCTGATTGCAAAGATCCCTTACCACATATTTTATATCAAGGGATTCTAATCCCCTAACATTCCAATTGATGCAATTAAACATGAAGAAACTCAAGGATGTTTCTCATTCTTATATAACCTTTCAAAACCATCGGGAAGACCATTTTCCCCCTTTTTCCAACTTTTTTGAGCATTGTTAGTTCTATTAACAGTTTTCCTTTTCCTTTTGACCAATTCAATTTCTAAGTTATTATTACTATCTTTATAGAATCAGATCCCCTTAATAGGGGATTAAAAAAATTTAGAGATAGTGTGTTATTCTTTGGTTCACTGTCAAAATGAATGCCATCTAGATCAAGATATGCATTATAACTAGATAATTTAGACAATAACTTTTTGTATGCATCATCTTCATACTTGGATTCTAATATCGTTTCCCCTTCCTCATTAGAGTCTACAATCATTTCATTATGTTCTTGGTTTTTCATCTTGTGTTCAACCTCTACTGGAAAAATATCTTGCTTGTCAAGTGTTATGTACCATCATAGTCTACAACCTTTGTTGTATCAATTGGGTTAGGGTTTATTTTATTATTTCTCTTGGCTATTATTTTCTCTTTTAGTTTATCCAAGATAAGTTCTTGATCATTCTTCTTGTGGTTAGGTTTATCCTTACCCTTTTCCTCATTGTTCTTAAGAATTTTAGTTATCAAATCCATGGTATCATTTGGCATATTCTTTACATTACCATTGACATGAATAACAATTTCATCTCCCCTATCTTCTTTGTTATTAGACATGTTTATCACAATCTCTCTATTAAGATTGTTAGCAGATTTACTCTTTTGGGAAGGAATGTTATCTTTTTCAGCATTTGGGGCTTTAGCAAACCAAATCTTAATATTTAGGTTTATTCCAGTTAACAAACAAGAGAGGACAATCCTTCTTTACATATCCATCAGTTTTTCATCTGAACAAGAATTTAAACCCCGCAAGGCTTCTATTTCAGATTTATGAATCTTGTTTTCTAAAAGAATCTCAAGAATGTCCAAGATATCAATACCCTCATTGAATGAAATAAGAAACCTAACATGCAAATGAGGCAAGGAAACCCTTGATTCTTCCACCTGTAGGGTTTTTTCCAACAGTAGAAGCATTTGGGGAATAAAGGCCCAACATTGTAAAGGTTAACGAAAACCTCTATTTTCCCCCCACTCAATATTGATCCATTCATTAAAAAATCTTCTAGTAAGAAAATTATTGGGGTCCAAACAAAATAGAAAAAGAGTCATGTTTTTCAGTCTTTCCTCTTCTTTATCAAGGGCCTTAAGCCTTACCTCATTAGGAGAAAGCCTTAACACCCGAGGTAGGAGAGGATCCTCACCTCCCTGGGGTTTCTTGTTTTTGCATTCTTTTTCTTCTCCACCGATCCATGCACATTGTCCTTCGAGCCCTGCATCAAATCATGCTTCTTCTGTTGGCATCTCATAAACTGTTTCTTGCACAACTTCCTTGAATGTTTTAGGGTTTCCCTTCACTCCATTTCTAATACCTTCCTTTCCACAACTCTCCAACCCTACCTCAACCTGTAGAATATCTTCTATATGCCAATAAAGACATGTAGGAAATGTCACATATTCAAGCACAAAATGTCAATCTAAATCAGGGAGAATCAAAACAAAAAGATAAAAGCATAAAAATCTGAACAAGAGAAACTGCTCAAACAAGGTTGGCACAAAAATGATGGTAGAAAACCAACCCGCACTATCCAAGGTAGGAAAGATCACATGGTGGGGGTCTACAATTATGTCAAGAGCCACTATCCTCGATTGTAGAGGGGGCCCAAACAAACCACCCTCTTCATTTAGTAATTTTACTTATGTAATAGTGGTTAAATTATAGGGTACTTTTTTATCTACGTTTCTGGAAACCCTAAGTTAATACCTCTTATTTTAGGTAGTATTTTTTTTCAAACCTTGTTAGTAAATTTTTCATTTGAACCATCCATCTGGTGAAGTAGTTTTGTGCATTTACCTTTCCTTATTTAAACCCAGTCATAGTTTTTCTTGTGAAAAGCTAGATTAGTGGCCTCATAGTAGCCTTATCAAGGGTTATTTTCTCCCATTTTAATTTTAACTCTATCATACCTTTATTTCTTTGTTGTTAAAAGCATACCCCAAAAAAACTTAAAATCAGTTATACAAAAGATTTGCCCCTCAGACACAAGAAAATCGCTAATTCCATAACAATTTCTCCAACTATTGTAAGCTATTGCTGCTTCCCATTGGGTGAACAAGGTTTTATTAACAAAAAACAACAAATTTGTTTACATACACCCTCCACTATGGCTTCCTCCAAATTTTGTTTGGTGGACTTCCTAGTAATTTCTTAGTCTAGCTATTTGATTGTGGGACAATCAATTCTTCATAGGAGATGACATCTTTTTCCCTAGTAAGGTTTCTCAAGAAAAACATTTTTCTTTGACTTGCAACAAAAATCTTCTACTTCTTCCATTGTTTCTAGTAGAAATCCTAAATTTTGGTTGATTTGAGATTTTAAGATGTTAACTATCTTTTGAGATTCCACAATAATTATTTCATTCCTTTAACATTGTTCAAGAGGATTTCTTAGTGTATCTTCCTTGACCTTAGATGAAGAATCTTGGGCTTCTTCATGAATGACCTGCCTTGGAATGTCATGAAGGGGAAGATCTAAAGTTGATATATTGACTAAGAAGTATCAAAGGAATGATCATGAATTTTGTAGATAATGGATAAAGTTGAAGTGGACTTCTTTTTATTAACCTCTCTCTAAGCTAAGGTTCTCCATGGGGAAACAACAAGACTTCTAGAGATACCTTAATTCTTAGGAGCTGAAACATCTAGGAGGTTTTTTTTCCAATATCTACCATTTGGGACCAAACTATCTAAAGAAATAAGATTAGTGCAATTTAGAATAGGTTTATAGATATCCATCATGACATAGAACACTTTGCATATCAAGCAAAATACCCTTCGAAGGAACTTTTATCTATTTCCATTGTGTTTCCATACCAATCCCTGATGTTTCTGAGATGATCTTTCATGTGTTCAATTGGAGAGCATGTAATTTGATCTAGGAGTGTCGCCTAATTTTCTCTTGAAGATAAAAATTTTAGGTCCACTTGTGAGGACAAATCTATCTTTTGTTAGAGTGATCAGGTCCATTGCCAGGACCTACAACTTGCAGAATAACATTCATGAGAGATAAATAATATTTCACAAGAAGATGAGATGAATTGCCAATGTAGATAAGCCTATTATACAAGCTAGGCAAGAGAGAATGAAGGGAACAAAAAGCGCCATGTGGCCAAATGAAATGCAAGGTTAGGTAGGAGTAGGTAAGCTCAACTACTTGACAACTATGGGGCACAAATAATTATGTAGCCTAGGAAATGATAAATGCCAACTAACCCAAGGTTGGGGTCTTGACTTGATTGGTGAGAGATTTGTTTGGTAAAGTACGAGGTCATGAGGCGTAGTCTTCCTCTAGCCCACATGGTACCAGAGGATGTGTCACGTTAGCATCACCAGTCACATTAAAAAGTTTACTCAGCGCACTACAGTTTGTAGGGGGTTCTATACTTGATTCTTGAGTCTAAAAAAATGCCAACTAACCTAAGGTTGGACTTAAGCTATTAGTAGATATAATTTACTCAAACACCCCCCCTTAAGTGCAAATTAGGGAGTACACTTATTATACAATATGAGCAAGATGTAAGATGGGTCTTGGAAACTAGGCCATTTAAGGTACCCATGTACAATGCAAATGAATGGAAAAAGGTAATCAAATATCTCATAAATGGAAAAAAGGAGAAAACCACATGGGAGAAAACTCCTCTCCAAAAGAGAGAAACAAACAAGATGCATGGATGGAGAACTCAATCACACCCTCCAAGGACTACATCATGTATATATAATCAAATATCCCCCCATAGGAAGGAAGCAAAGAGACAACTTAGCCCTCCCATAATGAAGAAGCTTCGATGTCGATGAAGGATGCCTAGAAAAAAAAAACATGACCCAATGCCTATGAACAACACATCTCCCCTTAGGAAGAACTAAGTCCATCAAGAAATGAAAAGACCATGCCATGTTCAACTGAAAGGAGGAAGGATGTCTCCAAAGAGGAATCTCTAAACACCGAGTAGGAATCTCCAAGCCCAAATAAGCCTCCACATACTCATGATCAACCTCAACCAAGGTATGTGACAAAGAAAGTGAAAGGGGAAACTCATCAATATCAATCTCCAAAGATGAACCAGTAATAGTGCTCAAACTATCATTAAAGAGGAGATAAATCCCCTCAAATTTGTCTCCCAAATCTACAAGATGTGGCTTCACAAAAAAGTCTAAAATTCCTACCAAATACTCATCCCACATAGCAAGATTTGGAACACTATGATCAACCCGATGAATAGAAGCAATCTCCAACTCTGAAGAAGTAGGAGGTGATGGAGGAGGAAGCTCAACACTAGTCTCAAGAACTCTAAGGTTCAAATGACCAAACTTCTCACAAACATAATTTACCCTTGGTGGAAGGGTATGGACATCATCTAAAGGAACAACATTGTCAAGAACAAATTGAGAGAAAGAATACAATCGAGTTGCATGGTCAACCACACCTATAGAAATGATCTCTCTAGTCTCCATATTTCTAATGAATACATGATCAAGAGTGAACTCCACTATCTTACCTTGTGTGCCATGGTAATTTTATAAACTAAAAGGAGATTAGCGGTCAAGGAGATTACACAAAGCACATAATTGAATGATCCTTTACCCATAGAAATAGAACATTTCCTACTAACCTTCATGCATTTATTGTTATCCATCATAATGCTAGGTGAGCTACAACACTCAAAAGTCCTTTGTTTTTGTAGTGTGCACATTTGATCTTCTATAATACTTATGCTCATCATGTCCTTTGTTTTTGTAGTGTGCACATTTAATCTTCTTCTTTTTGGATGATTCCTCTTGAGAAGAGGTCTTGGACTTAGGAGTAGGCTATAAAGGAGGATTCTTTTCTCTCTTATCAAAATTAAAATCCTTATACTTCTTGCCCTTGCTACTATATGCCTTTGGGTGTGAGTCCCTTGCAACAAGTTCTTGAGACCCTGGATGCATCAATGTCACCATTTGTGCCAACTTTGCTTGCTCCCTTGTGAATTGTGCTACAAAACCATCAAGATAAGGCATTTTGTGTTCTCTACCTAGAGCATCCATAGTGCATAAAATGAAGAAACAAGTACTGAATAATTAGGACCAATCTTAGAGAGAATAGAAAGAATCAATTGCTCATCATCTTTTGTAACCCCACATTTAGCCAGCTGCATACAAAGAGAATTGAGCTTGGTGAAGAAGCCCTGGATATGATCAAAATGTCTAGGATCAAGGCTCATTAGTTCATTCTCCAAATGAAGCCTCCTCATCTTATCTGGCTTACCAAAGAGATCCTCCAAGGTGGTTCAAATATCATTGGAATGTGTACAAGATGCAACATTCTATCACAAATTAGGAGAAATGGACAAACAAAGAGTACCAAGAGCTTCATCTTTTTTATCAAGCCATAGTCTCTTTTCTACAACACCTTATGGGGGTTCAAGTTTGTGTCCAAATGCGACATTTGTGATTTCCAACCATGATAACTATATGGAGTTTGAAGTACAACTTTGAACCAATCTATGATCAAACACGAGAATGGAACAAAAATACTTCACAATATAGCCAATCAACTCCTTTATGTGTGCCAAAAATAACATGCAACTTCAATTGAAGAAATTGAGTACAAAATAGAAAAATATCGGGAAAATACCTCAACCACCATGAAGTTGGTGAAAAGAGCTTTTTGACGATATGTGATGCGCCAAAAAATAACTTTGGTTGTAGAAGTTGTGGTAGTTTGAAAAAAAGGGCCATTTTAGACACTTTAGAGAAAATCAAGACAATGAGCAATTCAATCAGGCCAATAAGAAGCTCCCAGCAAGAAAATGCTCCCTTCTAGGGCAATGTTCAACACGTTGGCGGGTACCTGCGCCAAAAAAGTCACTTTGAGGCTTGATTATACAGAATTGAAGACACCACAAACCTGAAGCGAAGACAACAACCCACATGCAAGAGAACAAAAATACAAGGCTTGTGAAGCTAAGCGTCACAATGAAGAGAAAGAAGACTGGGTTATAAAAGGAGTCACCCAGAATATTGTGGACCCACCCAGACTTCTCACACATAGAAAACCTTAAGAATGAAAAATATTACTTGAAACTTCAGAAGCTCCATTTCAAATTAATAAAAATATGTCTATCGATAAACTTTCACCATGACATGGATCGATGAAAAGCCACAAGCTTCAAGCTAATGAACAGTTTGATCTTGCAAAACACCTAAGTCCAACCCACTGAATAATATTGGCTGGCAATAAGAAATGCAACCCTCTAATAGATCATATCTTCAATGTGAATTGAAGTGCGCCATTGTCAAAGATGCAAACATTGGTCAAAAAGAAAAAATGTGATGGCTACAGCAAAAAAATGCAGCATATTGAGCGAAATTGAATCACCTGTCAAACCTCTGAAACCCTACAAACCGCAGTAGTATTTTGATGCACTGCTGGCCAAAATAAAAAACACAAGCCTTCACTTGAATCTGCTGTTCAAATATCACTAGCTAATGGAATGAGATCCAACACCAACCAAAAAATGAAACCGCCCAAACAATGAGGTGACGAAGGCTTTAAGATGCCTACAAACCGGAATGGAATTGTTGGTTTGCAGAGCTTTCAGGCATCGACCTCAAATAGCTCCAACCACCCATTTTTTTCAAAACATGTACCCATTGACCACACAGCCAAGCAATAAGTATTCAACTCAATTGGAGATAGCACTAGCTGGTTCTACATGTTGGATATAAATGAAAAATCCCGTTGGAAAATTAGGGGTTAGCGCCAAAAGTTGATCACATCAACAGAATACACAAAGGCCTTTGTAATAACCACCTTAATCTGTGATTAAGTCACCTAAAACTAGTGAGTAAAGATTCTTGCGAAAAGATCACGAGCCTCCACTATAGCCAAAGATAATGAGTGTGGTCAAATGATTTCAAACAAATGACAACCTAGAACACAATGATTAAGTACTTAGGCTGACCATAGATCGTAGAGAAATATCATATCTGCAATTCATTTAGGGTAGAATGCCTCAATTGCAAATCACCTTTTGTAGAAGTTGATCTCAAATGGACTGATGAAAATTCTCACATGTGGAATGATATGCTAGATATCCACTCTGATACCATGTTGGAATGATCAGCTCCATTGCTAGGACCTGCAACCTGCAAAACAACCTTCACGAGAGGGAGATAATATTTCACCAAAATATGAGAATTGATATTGAGATGAATTACAAATGTTCATAAGCCTGCTTATATAGGCCAGGCGAGAGAGAATAAAGTGCACAGAAAGTGCCATGTGGCCAAATGAAATGCAAGGTTAGGTAGAAGTAGGTAAACTCAACTACCTGACAACTATATGGAACAAATAATTATGAAACCTAGGAAATGATACTACCAACTAACCAAAGGTTGTACTTAAGCTTTGAGTAAATATAATTTATTCCGACAGATTTATCCATCATCCACTTTTCTTTCAGAATATCTTCTTTCCAATTGTTGTTTGGGCAGCTTGCCATAAAAACCCTCTGGGCATGAATTTTAAGTAGACATCCTCCCAGTTATTCACCACCTGTTTTTTGTTGTTTCCTTCATTGGCCAGATCCCTGCAACCTTTTCAATAATGGTTGTTTCTGTGAGATGAATGATCTTGCATTGAAGGTCCAAATCATCCATATAATGTCAATTTAAAAATCTTCGGATGCCAAATTCTCTTGCGATCAAATAGGTATCTTTTATGGACCAGAGTTGTTTCCTAAAATTTTGACAGAATATTTGTGCATGCCTATAATAATTTCCTACTGAATGAGATACAATTTGTTCCTGTTGTCGATCTCGGATTCTCCTACCTCATACATGGATTTGACTTAGATCCAAAAGTAGAGTCCTTAAGCTCTTGCTTACCTTTCCTGGCTGCCTCCGCCTAGGGTTGGCTTTATCTTTCAAAACAATCTAAGATTTTTGCACCTGTTCGCTCCTATTAATTATATCGCCATAGTTTCTTCAAATTTATTTTCAAACTTTGTTAATGCAATACAAAGATTGGCCAGGATTGGAGTACTTCAAAGTACAACCATATTTTTAGTGTTTTCTGTATTTATTTTTTGTGAACCACTTGACAAGGCAGAAACAAATATTTATGCTTCATTTATTCTTTGATTCCATGGTCTGTGGGCTGACTCTTATGCAAAACTTCACTCAGGTGTTGCAGCCAGCCTGTTCCCTTAAACATTTCACATGACCTAGCATTCTATCAGAATGGGACCCTATTGGTCTACATGGCAATGAAATCAACTTCACCAATAAACAGTGGCTCAAATTTTACCACCTACTGCAAAAACTTGAATTGAGCTTATCAAAAACCTCTGCAGTATACATAAATTGATTTGTATCTCCATTTCTCTTATACTAGTCACTCCTACTGTCATTAGATAGTCCATTTTCTGCATGCTTGTGCTAGTCTACTTTAGTTGATCTTGTCTTTGTTCTGTGTTCTTTATGAGTTCAGTGTAACCGATCACATGCAACTGTGTCTTTTGTTTCCATCCTATTTCTGAACTTATACTATGTACTCACTTGAATCCTCTTTAACAGGTCTAGCTACAATTAAGTCTCTTAGATGTGCTGACTGTAATGGATTCAGTATGCAAATTTTTATTTTTTCTGATACTTGAAACTTAACATTGTAGCTATAAGTATTTGACCACTTGTAAATCAGGTGCATCTGATGTTTTGTAGTTTGTGTTTTGTCTTTCGCAACTTATTTCCTTTTTTTTTTTTTTTTAAATCTCATTTTGATAGTTTAAACTTTACTTGCTCAAATGCTCACTCTCTGCTGTGCAGATCATAAGTTTACACAACAAGAACTTCCGGCCTACAGACCTATTTTGACTCCCCGATGGGTAAGCTTAGAAACCTGCAATGCAGGACTATAGGTGTCTTGAAATGTTAATATTGAAAGATACAAAGTAATTTCACTATTTTAATCTGTGCTTGAAATATGAAGTGCCTTAATTCTACAGATCATAACAATATTGATGCTGGTTGGTGTTATCTTCATTCCCATTGGAGTTGGTGCTCTCCTTGCTTCTTGGAGTGTATAAACTATAATCCCATCCTTCTGACTCTGAATTACCTTCTTTAAGCTTGTTTTTGTGTTCTAGATAATGGAGACTTGTACCATTAAATTGTTGTGATTAAGTTAGTTTTTTGCATTGAGCGGAAATAGAGACTCCTATCTCTATATTGCAGGTGGTTGAAATTGTTTATAGATATGAAACTGAATGCATTCCAGAGAATTATCAACTCAACAGGCTGGCCTACATTCAAAATGATTCAATTCCCAAAAATTACTCTATAGTCTTAAAGGTGAGTCATTGGTTTTACATAGGTGCAGTAGAGATGTAAATTGCAGAATTTCTAACTTCTGAACGTTGTATTAAGCTTTCTATGGTCTTCAAAAAACTAAAATATACCATGGTAAGATTGGCTTTAAGATTCTTGTACTGACCTCTTATTTTCTATTTGTCTCAAATTTTGAGAATGTAATCCTGGACAACACTTGTGGAGATGGACTGTAATGTTCCCTTTTTGGGATCGCCTTTAATTATGCCTTAAATTCACAAGTTCAACAAAAATAAGAAATATAGCTCATTAAGATACAACTTACCATTTAACAATTTCCTTTCCAACATAAATTTTGGTTTGGTACCTGCAATAATGTTAGACAACATTTGAAATATAATTCATAAGACCAATTATTTCTATTTAGGGTTGGGGATCTTAATCAAAAATTATAAACATGTACATAATAATAATTATTTAATTCTATTTAGATAAATCATGCAATAACCATCAGTGGCTTCATTTCCATAATAAATCATAAATGGGGTTTCGAGAGAAAATCCACAATGGGTGCTTGGTTACTGTTCAACTCAATCAAGCCCAAGAGTGCACAGTGCTTGAACAAGACAAATGGCCCCTTGGCTCACAAGTGGAGGAACATCCTATGATGATTCAATCTCTTGGGGTGGGTTACTGAATTTGAGGGAACCCAGGTTATAGAGGAAGACTGTTTAGCCCGATGAAGCCCAAGAGCGTATGGTGCCTGATCAAGGCAACTCGCCCCTTGGCCCACAAGTAGAGGAATGTCCCACAATGATTCAATCCCTTGGGGTGGGCTACTTAATCCGGGGGAATTTATGTCTACCACCTCTCCCTAACATATTTCCTTCCTTTCCTTATTTGACTATTTTCACTTCCCATGAAGACTGTTTAGCCCGATTAAGCCCAAGAGCGTATGGTGCGTATGGTGCCTGATCAAGGCAACTCATCCCTTGTCTCACAAGGAGAGGATTATCCCATGATGATTCAATCCCTAGGGATGTGCTACTTAATCCGGGGGAATTTATGTCTATCACCTCTCCCTAGCATATTTCCTTCCATTCCTTATTTGATTGTTTATTTCAGTTCCCACAACCAACCATCATGGGGATTAGAGAGGATAACACAAAGGTGCCTAAGGCCATCCATAACTAAGCCCAAGAGTGCAGAGAATCTAACCAAGACAACTCGATTCCTTGGCCCACAAGTCAGAGGAACATCCAAGCAAGAAAATTCCATCCAACTTAAGGTGGGCAACTTAGAGGGGACCCTATATCAATTCTCTCCGAGTGCATCTCTTTCCTCACTCATATATGATTGTCTCCTTGATTGGTTTGCATTTAAAATCATTAATTATACCAAACACATAAGAAATTATATTTTAGACGATATCTTCATCATGCATACACTAAGCATGCATCTCATGCATACCACAAATGGATAAGAATGCTATTACCTGCAAATTGCAATAAAGAGTAATTTTCTGATCTTGTTTGATCTATGTGCCTGATCATTGGCATCTCATGAACTGATCTTCTCCTTTTGAGCACTGATGCTATTTGAATTGATTTGCTTGATGCTTCCTCAAGACAACAAATTAAGTAAATTAAACGGTGATTCCATTTTAGGAAAACACAATGATTAATATAGGCAACGATTAGAATGGTAGGCATCAAGCATGATAAAGAAAGAGGTGTGAGTTGTGTAATTGAAGGGTTTGGAAATATTAAAAAATTATATAATTAAACCCATACCTTGCCTGGGCCAACCTTGATATGAAAGGGTGTATGTTGCCACCCCTTGAAAGAGACATGTCCTTACAAATCAATTGATCTCTTTGAGATGACATAAGAAATAATTTTGGGAAGTTTGAAACATGGAATCGGGAGTTATCCTATCATATGTGAACAGATCTGGATCAGTGAAGAATAAGACTCTAATAGTCAACTTGGGGTGCAGATCTTATCAGGTTATATTATTATTCTAAATTGTAGGTTCGAGTTGAGCAGCAGAATTCTGCGATATGAAAGTTTTATTCTAATATCGAATTTAAAACAAAGCTCAAGATTGAGTAGAAGACTTATAAAGTCAAACTTTGACAGATCCAATCCACCATCGACAAGAAACAAGAATTGTAGGTGAAAATAGATTCTACCAGAGACAGCGACAGTACATAAGATGGCATAAAGATTGCACATCAGAGATGGTGAAACAGGACTTCAGATCAGCCATCTTATCAACTATTGATTGGATAAGAATCAGATCATATCACATACAAGATAATCACTAATCAGAGACAACATTATAGAGTTAATTTACAAATAGAATCATGAGGGAAGTTATCAGGTTTACTAATTAACAATACACAAAAGATTCAACATATACTATGGCCTTTGGTATGAGTTCCTTATACATGATCAGATAAGTACCATTGATACCGACACAAGACTGGCTAATGATGCATGTTTTTATAACTTCTTAGCATAACATAATAGACTTTATCTATATCTTCTCGTTACTGATTAGGATATGTTGTTGATAACTAATTAGTGCATGTACAGTATACATTCATGATATTGAACTCTTTATATGTACCGATTGATTCTGAAGGTCAGCTAGGTAGGGGAATGGTGATGGGGTCACCTTCTATGCACACCATCTAATGCTATATGACCGGAGAGTCGCATGAGGCCAAAGGAGTACAAAGGGTAATGCCTTTGGGCTTAGGAAGGATGGACTTTTAAGGCACCCTATTGTGAATGTGGAAATGAGGAATTACAAGTAGGGGAACAGTGACGGGGTCACCTTCTAAGGATGCCACCTCATGGTATATGACTAGGGAGTCCCATGGGGCCAAAGGGGAACAAAGTGACTGCCTTTGGGCTTAGGAAGGATGGAATTTTTGGGCACCCTGTTGGGAATACTCCTCATGACCTCTATCGTGGAAAAATAATGCATAAGTATGTCAACCATTTGAAGCAAGACAGGAGCGGCAAGATGGAGGAAAACAATCATAGGACACCAAACTAGGTATGCCACCTCATATGTATGGCACGGGCCACATGAGGCCAAGACCGATGGTATATCAACTCTTGGGCTTAGGGTAGGTCTTTGGGGCACCTCATTAAGTCATCCCTAGCAATCTATTGATTTGACCTATATTCCTCATATATGTTTATTCCTAATCAAAGAAATCTAACTATGAATTATGATTATTAATAGTCGCTAACTCTGTTGTAGGGCCTCAATCAAAGTGAAATGTATCTCTAAACCCTACTTGTTTTGAGAAAAAAATTGTAATCTAGGGAAAATTTGGATGCTAATAATCTGGGGACATTACACCATCAACCAAATTTTCTATAGTTTTCAAGTTGTACGACAAAGTATAGGAAGGCATATGGTACAGCTGGGAATTCATGCCTAGTAATGATAAGATGTATTCATTTCTTAATTTCCTTTATTCATAACACACACAAAACCAATTCTTTGTCCAAATCACCGTGCACACTCAAAACTATAATACATTATCCTTCTTCACTTGGGAACACTACACTAAACCTTAAATTTATTATTTGACTACAAATGTAAATAAATTTTTGCCTGGAAAACTGAAGCTTGCAATTGACAATATATTCTCCATTTCTGTACAAATCACTACTTTGAATAAATAATGTTGTACTGGCTAGGGAAGATGTTTCACTCCTGAAACCAATCTTTTCTGTAGGGTTTTCGTCCTAGGGTTATTGTTAAATGAACTTGCTCAACCTCCAAGGTTCAAGAAAATATCAAATGCCAAGAATGAATCAAAGAATTCTCCTCAGCCTCTTTTTATAAGCCATGTGGAACTTTTTGGAAAATATATTTTAAATCACTTCTTAATAATATTTCTTTTGCTCCATAAAAGTGACTTGATATTAATTTACTTTTTGACCCCTAGCTAAAGTCACTTTATTAAGTATTCAAAATTAATAAAATACAAGTTGTACAAGTTGTTTAAAAATATTAATTTAGGACAACTATTTTGATCAATTAATTTAAGACAACTTTATTTAATTAATTAAGTAATTTTCTTTCACATTGCTGAGGCTAAAAAATGGGACATTGTAGAGTTCCCTTTTGTAAGAACCCCCTGTGGTTCTAACTCTGACAAGCACTGGATTTGTTTCAATTTTGGATGTTTGATATTTTGTCAAACGCTTTGCATGCAAACTAATAAACTGGTTTCACCAATAATATGAATTTTATATCTCTTAACTTCATTCATACATTAACAGACATTAAGACTAACACTTGGCAGATATATCATTCTAAAAATGCACCAAACTATTCAAAGACATTTCGTCATACAGTTTGCATACAAACTAACTGCTGCAAATTATTCACAAGAATTCCTCTCATCTCAATTCAGGAAATTGAATTATTACATTAATCATCAAATGCATTGAGAAATTATTAATTGCAGAATGAAAAACCTGGAATTGGAATCACGACTTGTATTTATTGACTCAAAATGACTGCATCTATATCTGAAGACAAATTACCTTAGGCACCAATGTAGAAATGAATCAAATGGCACTCAAAACAGCAAAATGTGCCTCCCTGGATACTAAACATGACCTTCTACAACCCACGTGACTTCTCAAGGATGGTGCAGTTGTCTGAATGGGATGCAAAACACTGAATTCTATGAGCTGCAATTTGGTAGTTAGTTGTTCCTTCAACCTCTGCATACAATCTGAAATGAAACTTTGATAGAAAACCCCAAATTCATCATCAATTATCACAATCATTACCTCATACAACCATTTAATTTCAGACTTACATATAATCGGATTGGCAAATATATCAGATGAACAAATGATAGCAGCATCAAAATCTAATGTTATTTTAATGGACATGAAAGTCGCAAATTTTTATCTTTAATTCCAAATGATTCAACAACAACTATGAGAACATGGTATGAAGTCACAGCTCTAAAATTTGACTCAAAATTGATCACAATCTCTGCACAATGCAATAATATTCGAAGAGTCCAATATCTGAAATGAAAGAATACATCACAATCACCATGTGTTCAATGTAGAGGGTTTGACGTCAAGTCTGAAGCTCATGCGGCTGCAATAACTGGGACGGCTTCATAAAACACTGCAAATACCTTGACGAAAGACTGTGATTCAATCTGTTGTTTACTATCTTTCACCAACTCAAAGTGCCTAAAACCTGAAGAATTCGCAATTCCCCAAGCAAATGCTGAAACCCTTGGAAAATCTAGAGACTTCACAAGAAAACAAGAAAATTCATCAACATCATAATGAATCCATTTCCTTGCCTTAGCTTTTATATTTCCTTCATCATAAATCAATCCATGAGCCTTCACACATAAGATTTATTAATCACTTAATGCCATTGGCTTTTAATGCAACATTGACTTTATGATAAATTAATTAATCCCTTGAATTTGGCATCAACCTCCATAATGCAATTAATAACCATTAATGATTCCTTTTTAATGTCCCACATTGACTTTGGAAAATCATTTAATGTGCCACTTTATAACATATTCATTTAATGAACTTTAATGTGACACTTGGCACCATTTAAATAAAAGCTTTATATTAAAACTTGTAATGATTAATTATTAATAAAGAATAATTTTTTAATAATTAATACCTTGAACTTGAGCTAATAAACTTATTTCACTTCATCAACTGATGAACTCTACTAAAACCAAGTCCAAATGCACTGCCAAAAATAGCAACATGGGCATATTTGACTTACTATAAATAATAAGTCCCTCAAATTGAGCCAACTAATGAATCAATCAATCATTGTGCATACCATGAGTTTGGGAGCCCCCTGCCAGATATAGAAACTCCTCAACAATGAATTTCTTTAAATAGTAAGTCTCTAAATAACAACTCCCATCAACAATAATGAATCTCAACACTGTCACCAAGTTGTTCAAGCACCTTGCTAAAGATAGAAATCTTGACTTTCCTAAAATAGACACTTAGTATAAATAATACGTGTGCCAATATAAATAATACGTGTGCCAATTTGACTCAAATGAAGAGAAATCCTAAACATCTCTGCCACTAGAGTGGGAGAATAGCCTCTGGCTCGACCAACTGAGACCCTATGAACAACTCCATTGGCCTTTGAGGCTCAGGGAATATGCTAATCCTCTAAAAGTTGAAGCTTATGAAATGGGGGACATTACAGTTCACCCTTCCTGAAATTTCTTGTCCCAAAGCAATCTCAGCAACAAAAAAACACACTAGTCCACTTGAATCCCAAGTGTAGAACCATGCAATGTTCCTATGATCACCAACTAGCTCATGTAACATCATCACTAGTACAACTGACAAAACCTGCCAAACTAAATTAAATCCTATTGTAGATGTCACGAGAGTAAATATATCATAGGGAAGCAACTTAGAAGGATGACAAAGCTCACTTCCAAATACTGCACAAGGTGAGTTGTCATACACACTATCCAACACATGCGCAATTGAACTTTACATCTGAAAGGGGTCATACACGAGGATCGAAGGAAAAACTATAGGCACTCCTCATTGTGTAAACTCCTATAAACTCCTTAGTGAACTCTATCTGAAATCCCGATGCAGTGGAAGGATCCCAAACTCTGAACAAAAGCCTGCTAGGAAGAACATCCTTTGACTTCTGCTGCTCAACTCTGAACTCCACTTAACTGTACCCAAATTGGTGAAGCTAATCAATGGGACCCGCCCAAACTGCAGTGCTAACCCTGTCATCACCCGGGTTCCAAAGTACATTGAAATCACATCCATCTGTACTATGGAGATAAGAACATCCAAAGGTACCACTATCTCCATCCTCTGCTAGGCTCACGTGGATGTGCTGACTTTGCAAGCAATCCAACTTGCAGTCATTGATCCCATCTGCTACAGATGGCATATACCCATCCCACAAAGGATGGTACAACCTCGGAACCAATCCACACTAATGCATCATCAAATCATGTGTGTGGATCAGAAAAGTAGTGATGAGTACTCTTCCCTATGCAGTCACAATAAAAATCTCTCACCTCGGTCAAACGCTGACTATCATAATACTTAATTAAACCTCTGTCATCTAACTCATCACCAACAACCCCTGTAGTGGACGTAGCCATAGGAGAACATGGTGAAACATGTGGTTCTTCGTTGCTCAATAGATACACTCATCCCAACTCTATCAACTGCACTTGTAACTGCAATGGATGCAGCCACATCCTCAACCTTCTCATAACTATAACCTATGGGTATAAGGTCATCACCAAATGCCACTGTGGATGACTGTACTGTATCTGTAACTGGTGAAGACTGTGCCAACCTCAACTCCGCGGAAAGCTCCCCAATCTACGACTCAAACTCATGAAGGGCCAACTGTTCTCTCTCCAATGAATCCACAATCACTCTCAGCTCATGAGTGAGCTCATCCACCTCCTCTTCCTTTCCCCTTAGTGCATCATAGCAAGTGAAATCCCACTCGAGAAGATAGTGTCTGTCAGCTAATAACTGTAAGTAGTTGTGTTTCATTATTCCAATAGCTTCTCGAAGTGCATGAAACTTTGTTAGGGAAAGACCACTATCACCATGCTCATATGACATAGGATTACTCCAACCAAAGGTAGCCAACATATGACGAGCAATATAAAAGTGCTCTATGGCTGTCGCAACCATGCTATCATTGACCTTAAGTTTCCCAACCAAATAATGAGGACTCTGAAACCAATGACTCCCATGCAAGAGTTCTGAATCAAATTATGCACTGTGACATGGCACTATATCTACCACGCTCACCTCATGATCAACAATAACATGTGTTCTATCATCAGTGCATACATCAACATCCCAGATACTGCTACTAAGCACCTCAACAGATGACTCAACTGGCAAAATAGAAGCTTTTAATATGACAATATCTTCACACAATTCCATTTCCAACGTAACTACATGTCCATCCAACTCATGATCCTGCGACCTATTACCAACCAATGATTCTTCTAACTTGTTTTCTAAGGTCCAATTTGAAAAACAGACTCATTATGGCATGAATCTTCATCGACCAATGCACCATTGATACCCAAAACTGAAGTACCATCATTAGAAGACTCCACAACACTATCATCCTTGTGTGAAATGGCTTCTATCACCTGATGATATGAGGAAATAGGATTTCTGTTACAAAAATCAGAACTGTTATGGGTTAAACTTTGCATGCAATCTTCATTTTGCTGCAAGTTACGAGCTAATTTTTGTTGTGAAAGCATAAGTTTTTGTTGGATATTATTCAAGATGCTCTCAACACTTGGCTGCTCACATTTCTTTGATTTTCTTTTTTTCTTGCCACAATACATCCAATACTCCATATAGCAGTCAAAGGAAATATCATTTCTAATTTTTGTGAAAGTGCAAGGTACTCTCTAAGAAACCGTAACATCATCTTCAAAACCCATTATTCACAACTGCGTCAAACTATCCCTTAGTTCTGAATGTAAGAAGCTTCCCCAATAGGATGGAAGGAAATCGCTTTGATACCATTGTAAGAACCCCCTGAGGTTCTAACTCTAACAAACATTGGATTTGTTTCAATTTTGGATGTTTGATATTTTGTCAAATACTTTGCATGCAAACTAATAAGCTGGTTTCACCAATAATCTGATTTTTATATCTCTTAACTTCATTCATACATTAACAAACATTAAGACAAACACTTGGCAGATATATCATTCTGAAAATGTTCCAAAGTATTCAAAGACATTTTGTCATACAGTTTGCATACAATCTAACTACTGCAAATTATTCGCAAGAATTCATCTTATCTCAAACCAGGAAATTGAATTAGTACAATGATCATCAAATGCATTGAGAAATTTATTAATTGTAGTATTAAAAACCTAGAATTGGAATCGCGGCTTGTATTTATTGACTCAAAATTACTGCAGCTATATTTGTAGATTAATAGCCTTAGGCACCAATGTAGAAATGAATCAAATGGCACTCAAAACACCAAAACGGGTTTCCCTTGATACTAAGTGTCACCTTGTACAACCCACGTGACTTCTCAAGGATGGTGAAGCTGTCTAAATGGGATGCCAAACGCTGAATTCTATGAGCTACAATTCGGTAGTTAGTTGTTCCTTCAACCTCTACATACAATCTGAAATGAAACTTTGATAGAAAACCCCAAATTCATCATCAATTATCACAATCATGACCTCATACAACCATTTGATTTCAGACTTACATATAATCAGATTGGAAAATATATCAAATTAACAAATGATAGCAGCATTGAAATCTAATGTTATTTTAATGGACATGAAAGTTACAGATTTTTATCTTAAAATCCAAATGATTTAACAATTATGAGAACCTGATATGAAGTCGCAACTATGAAATTTGACTAAAAAATAATCACAATCTCTGCACAACGTAAGAATATTCCAAGGTGCCAATATCTGAAATGAAAGAAAACATCACAATCACCATGTGTCCAATGTAGAGGGTTTGACATCAATTCTGAAGCTCACGCGACTGCAATATCTACAATAAAACACTACAAATACCTTGAAAAAAGGTTGTGATTCAATCTGTTTTTTACTATCTATCACCGCTGCTTAATATCTATTGAAACCTGTACCATACTTCACCAAATTCAAATCATTTATCACCAATCATGGCTCCTGGATGAAGCCATAGCTAAAATACACAATTTCATTAGATCTTTCACCAACTCAAAGTGCCTGAAACTTGAAGAATTCACAATTCCCCAATAAAATGTTGAAACCCTTGGAAACTCTAGAAACTTCACAAGAAAACAAGCAAATTCATCAACATCATAATGATTACATTTCCTTGCCTTAGCTTTTATATTTCCTTCATCATAAATTGATCCATGAGCCTTCCCACATAAGATTCATTAATCACTTAATTCATTGGCTTTTAATGCAACATTGACTTTATGATAAATTAATTCACCCCTTGACTTTGGCATCAACCTTGTTGATGTTTGTAGCTTTGATCAAATAAAATGAGTGAGATATTAATATTATGAGAAAAGACCAAACTTATATATATATATATATATATATATATGACCTCTTTTCATAATAATAATATGTCAGATCGATTAACATCATATAAAAAAATGAATTATCTTATGACCATTGATCTATGGAAGAATCAATGTATATCAGTTATACTGATTTGTTGTGTATTGAATATACTTATTGATTTTATTTGTTAAGCATTGGTTAATACATATCGACTGGAGATACTTGTTTATATTGGTTAATAATACCGATCGGTTGTATTTGTTTACATTAGCTAACAATACTGATCGGTTGCATTTAATGATCGATTTCATGAATGACGATTTACTCATTTGGAGAGGCACGTTAATATAGAGTCATGTGTCCTTGAGGAGACATGCCTCTATACTGATTTGTCTCCCATATATGTATTCATTCATTGATTGATCAAAGACAAGCATATACAATATTAAATGCAACACTTTTATATTAGATCAGCAAGTAATTCAGAGATAATTCTATCAACATTTCCCTTGTGATTTTTTCATATTCTTATAGTGCATAAAATACACGAGATTTCAGTTGTGAATTACAGAGTCTTTTATTGGCTACATACCTGAAAAGAAGACATATTAGCAAAATAAAGAAAATTAAAAGTCATACAATTTGATCACAAACTTTAACATGATATTAGAGCCAGGTTGCTTCTTTAAAATCCTAACCGCTTGAAGGGAGATCAGATCAGATTGAAGGTTGTTAGTGTATAGAACCTTTGGATATTCGAGACAAGTCATGTGAATAATTATGGTGATGTTCGAGAATGATGACATCATTCTGCGAATTTGCATGATATTTTCTATATGGGCTCACCTTACAGAATGAAATAATTGAAATTTATAAAAGATTAAGTATTCGATGTTTTATAATGCACATAAATTTTGAGTTTGTAATTCATGTTATACTATTGGTTAGTAAAATCTTGTATTTCTGGTCAAGATAGTTTAGTGAGTGATTTGTAATCTCTCTCTGACATACCTGTTAGGCCATTTTCCTCTCATAGCCAAAATCCAATGAAAATGGTCTATTCCTACAAAATCTTGTGAAAATTGTCTTACCCTATTGCAGTATTGTTTTGTCTAGCGAAGAAGATTAGGATGTTTCATAGCTTGTGAACTTAGCCAGGGATAGTTCAAGATGTGACCAAGCTCCAGTTCAGATCGTGTGTGCTAAAGTGAAAAAACCAAGGAGATATAGCAATTTTAAGGTCTAAGATATAGGTCTTTTCCATGTCCTAGGGTTTCATAAAATTTGTCTAAGTCAAAAACCCTTGGCCAAGTCTATTTCTTCGTTACCTTTTCCAACCACTTAAGTCCCCTTTTTGCACATGTCTTATTTCCTTGCCCAGGCAGGTTAAGTTACTATTCAACGATTACACGACTGAGTGTTCGCGTGATCTCATGTTCTTGGCAGTTAAGTTTTTAACATCTAGTGACCTGGTGGGTGGTTATTCATTCCTTTAGTCGCTAAATCTCTAGATGATGCGGTCAAGTGTGTTGGCACTCAGAGATTGAACAAGGGTCGTAGATGTAGATCAAGATCGGTGGCTGGCACTTATTTGCTTGATGAAACTCAGGGTTAGGAAAATATCTGGAGATCTAGCGAACACTTTGGTCGCTCGATCGCCAGATAGAGGTTGGGTTAAGGATAAAGGGCTTGGAGATTGATCTCGGTCGTTGATACTGTTTTGATCGGATGACATTTGTGTGCTCTCCAGATATAACACAAGGTAAAGAATGTATCTAGTGACTTGGAGAATGCTCAGTCATGTGATCTCCAGGTCTGACCATAGTTAAAGGCAAGTCAACATTTTCCCTTTGTCACTGAATCACTTGGTATAAAGTGAGTTAAGTTATGGGTTTGGCAATTCAGTGATGGCCACAGGATGATAGCAGGATCAACGGCTAGTGCTTGATCTCATGATTTGACTGGGGTTAAGTGAAAGATCTGGCGACTTGGTGAATAAAGGTTATCTCATGTTCTCGAGATGTAACTAGGGTTAAGAGAAATATTTTGAGATCTAGCAATCACTTCAGTCATGTGATCTTGTGATCAAGCTTGAGTTAAAGATGAAGACTTGGAGATTGAATCTAGACCGTTGATGAAATTTGATCGAGTGGTGTTCACTTGTTTGCTGGATGGAACCATGAGTTAAGAAAATGTTCAGTGATCACGCAAATGCTTCATTTGCATGATCTCCAAATGACTAGGGGTTAAGGGAGGCTGGTCGTGGTTAAAACATAAAGTGCGGTAAAAGTCAGGAAAGATCTATGGTGGTCGTGATGTCGCAAAGGAAATATGCTCAAGGGATAGTGGTCGCAGATTTACGACAACCGTCTGATCTTCCAAGTGATTAAGACTGATAAAGCAGTAGGTCCTTGTTGCCAAGTCATGCTGAGGTGCTTGTTCATGATTGGTTGCCAAGAATGATGATTTGGCTGGGTAATCTTAAAAGGTTAAGTTGACTGTTATGTCGATTTGTGTGAGCTACCCGATGTGCCAGGAAAGAGATAGATCAACAGTCATGTTTTAAATCTGATCAACTAGTCGTTGTCGCCAGGATTTAAAATTGTTTAAGAGTTTCTCTATAGGGTTTTGATACAGTAGGCCATAAATGACAAAAGGTAGATCAGATTTGATTTTTTGGGATAGTTGCAGGTAAAAGAAATGATGAAGAAGATATTAGTGGCCGTCGTGTTTTGATTTTGTTTCCTGGGGTGCCATGCCGAGTTAATGCTGATCATTGATGTTTGACAAAGGCAGCTAGGGTATGATGATTGTTATTTGTTTCCATGCCCTATACATGCAAGCTCTCTTTTGGTGGTCTTGGCATTTAATTTTAGTTTTTCCTGCAACAAGAAATTGGTTCAAATTGTATTTGCAGTGAGCTTGTTCATGATGAAACCCATATAATTGTACCTCAGATTTGATCTAATCTTCTTGGGTTTCCAGGCTTTCTTGGTTTCTTTCATTTCTTGTTGGACCTCGTTGTTGTAGACCTAATTTTTCCCTAAATGATCTGTAGCTTGTTGCAATCTTTTATAAGGATTTCCAAGATCATTTAGAATGGTTTCAATTTTTTCTATAATATTCAGTGCTGGTTCCATGAGTGGTTTTCTTCCTCTAAATATATTTCCTTCTTCTCTACATATAGGGTGTTCCCTCTTTCCTTTCTAGCTTGGAGAAAACAATATAAGTTGTAATAGTTTGTCTTATGAATAAGATCTCAATATTTTCATACTACTATCAAATTGTCTCCATTTGATTCTTGAACTTGTTGATTAGAGCATCAAGGATGTTTTAATCTTTCTATTGTATTTCCAAGATGTCTGCAATAGAGTTGTTTTCACATAAATAACTGATTTTAGGACTAGTTTTTAGATGTGTATGAGTTGGGATATCAAGGGTATCTCATACTTATCTTTCAGTGGATGTTGATTAATGTATTGCTTGTTCCTAGGTCTCTTTTAAGGGGAGGGTTAAAATCCTTTGAATAGGTGATTGCATATCTGAGTACATAGGTGGATTGCTAAGTAGGATCTGATCAATGGTGTATGTTTGGTGTAAGGCATCAACATATTAGAATGTATTGTCTTCTCTATTCATAGCTCCTTGTTGCAGTGATTTATTTGACTCTGTTGCCCATTAGATAAGGCACTGATCTATGAGAGACTTGGGGTATTTTAGGGGTCCATTCAACCCAAAAACATCAACTCAATAAAATGAAATCATTTTCCCTTTCATGATTGATAGGAGGGGTTAGGATTAGTTTCTAGTTTTCAGATTCATTCTATGCAAGTAGGCTATTGCATAAGACTTGGCGAACATTGAGGTACAAGATTCCTATAGGAATTTGAAAGCTATTCCATAGTCATATATCTGCAGGCCTGTTGTTTGTCACAAGAAGTTATGTATGTTCAGATGAGGTATACCCGCCTAAGTGATGTGGAGCTCAAAGTGTAGGAGGATCATTCTCTTGATCTTTGTTAATTGGCCCTTTTTCTTGTCACATTTGGAGTGTTTATTGAGAGTCAGTGACATTAATTTGTCAATTGAATTGTAAATCTGACAGTGTGGGAAAAAAGAATCAACAAAATGGTGAATCTACTGGGGAAGGAGTAAATGACAACAAGTTTAAGATGGTTGTTTCCTTGATTTGCTGGATCATCCCAGAGTCTTGGTTGAAAGTATAGAGTTAGTTTTTAAAATAAAAATAAAAAAATTCAAATCATCTCACCAAGTGTGGTTGGCGACTCTAAGTTCTCTGTTTGATCAATGCAATCCCTGATAAATAGTGTATAAATCCTGGTGAAGTTTTGGTTGACTGGAAGAAGATACAAAAACAAGTGCAGTATTTTCCTCTTCAAGGAGGTGGCGACTCTACAAAGCAAATAACCTGATGGAGCTCCAAAGAGAGCTCTAGATCTACCCTGCTTCCTAGTCAACAAGTTAAGTTTCAACTGCATTACTTTCAGGTATTTTGATTTTCACATGCCTTTCTTTAATAAAAATTAATTGTGAAGAATGATTCCCTATCAAGTGTTCAACACTAGTTTAAAGGGATGAATGTAAGTGGGCAGTTCCTTATGGAGGAATACATGCCCTTTTGTTTTGATGGCATTGAAGGTGCCCCTAATGAGTTTTCTACTGAGGATGGGGATGGCTTGCCAAGATTCATGACTGATGGATCAATTTCGACAAGCCAACATGTAGATGATCTCATGGATCTATTTGGTGAAATGGATGTTGAGCATGAAGATTTTTCCATGAGGCTACTTGTGCAATCTCTTTCACATAGTGCAAGGGATTGGTTCATATCCCTTCCTTCATGTTCAACCCCTCCTTGGGATGTATTAAGAGAAACATTTATAGAACATTTTGATGAAAGAGTTGGTGTGGATCAGAGTGAAGAAAAAAGTGAAAATTAGTACCAAGACATTAGTGTCTTTGTTGATCCCATCATGAGTGATACTAGTTATGAAAATCTGCTCATCAAGATTGCTACTCTCAAGAAGAAAATTGCAGATAACAATGCTATGATCTGGCAGTTAGAGGAGAACAAGAGATTGCGAGCATTGCTAGTTCTTTATGTTGATCATGAAGAGGCTAGTGATTCTGATGTTGATTCTCATTGTGCAGAAAGTATTGATTATGATGCTAACTTTGAGGTCAATGCATATGAGGATACTGAAGATGAATATGAGGTTGATAACATTTCCTATTTATCTGCAGTTTTTTCCTCTTATCAACATGAGACGACAACCTTCTTGTCCTAGTTTGAGGATGTTTTGTGTGAAGGGAAGGAAATTGAATATGATGTAGATGACGATTCCTGCAGTATTTGCTTTACACAAGATGATTTGAGGCCAGAGATGTTGGTCCTTGTTTTAGACAGGGAAGATGTTTCCAGCATCATGGGAGAGGCCAATGAAAATAAAGATGAAAATAAGGTCCATAGTCCATTGAGCAGTGAAAAGATTTCAAACTTTCTTGGCTGATGAATTCCAAAGGTATGCACCTGATATGGATTTTGATTTGCATCCCCCCTTTGACATATCCTTTGACACTGATAATGAGGTTGGTGTTCAAAGTGATGAAGGTGATCCATGTTTACCAGAGTTCCCATCATGTAGTGACTCTGCAAAAGAAGAGGTTGAAGGGCATGCCAGTGTGTTTTCCTATCATAAAGATTCCAGTGATGTGAAAGTTTCTTGTTCATATCCTTTTCCTTCTTTTTCTAAATATGATAGTGAAGGTGACAATATTGAGGACTTTTTCTTCAATGATTGGGATAGAAATTCTTTTGATAGAAATGATGATGTAGATCAATTGTCCCACTGTCACAATATTTGTGAAAGAGACCTTCACTTGGTTCATGATCCAGTCAGTGAAGACATCATGGAGGAACCAAGTTGCTCGGTGGTTGAAGCAATGCATGAAGGTAACTATGAGGATCCGAGTCCTTCTCAACCAGGTAATTTTGTAGTAATGCATGATAATCACTATGTTCTATTTTATGATGCATTATTAGATCAGTTTTATATTTCCAGTTCTCAACAAGAAGAGATAACAAATGTTCCATACTTCTTGTAGTATGAACATGATGGTGGTTGTGACTGGAAAAGAATGGGTAGTGATAATTGCAGTTTCATTTTTCAGCCCATGAATATTCACATATGTTGGCAGCAAGATGATCATGACACTTTCAAGTGGCATGTTATATATGTGGATGAAAATCAAACCTTTGACTCAGGAGGGTTTTGATTTTCTTTTTGTGGCCCAGGGCCACCAAGTAAAGTTTTAATCTTGCAAGATATTTGTAAATAATTTCCTTTTAGTTTTTTTTTTCCCTTCCTGTTTCCCTAGTTTGTTTGCCAATTTTTGAGAAGGTTCCCTATCAGTTTTTGTCTAGTGGGTGGTCTACTTCCTCTAGAAATTATGAATCCTTGTCATGCTTGCAAGAGGCATGCATCCCCAGATAGAGCCACTGTTAGGCCAATTTCCTGTCATAACCAAAATCTAATGAAAATGGTCTATTCCTGCAAAATCTTGTGAAAAGTGTCTTTCCCTACTGCAGTCTTGTTTTGTCTAGTGAAGAAGATTTAGGATGTTTCATAGCTTGCAAACTTAGCCAGGGATAGTTCAAGATGTAACCAAGCTCCAATTGAGGTCGCATGTGCTAAAATGAAAAAACCAGGGAGATATAGAAATTTTAAGGTCTAAGATATAGGTCTTTTCCATGTCCTAGGGTTTCATAAAATTTGTCTAAGTCAAAAATCCTTGGCCAAGTCTATCTCTTCATTACCTTTTCCAGCCAATTAAGTCCCCTTTCTGCACATGTCTTATTTCCTTTCTCGAGAAGGTTAAGTTACTATGTAACAATTTCGCAATTGAGTGCTCATGTGATCTCATGTTCTTGGCAGTTAAGTTCTTAACATTTGGTGACCTGGCGGGTAGTTATTCATTCTTTCAGTTGCTGAATCTCTTGATGATGCGGTCAAGTGTGCTAGCACTCAGAGATTGAACGAGGGCCATAGATGCAAATCAAGATCGGTGGCTAGCGCTTATTCACGTGATGAAACTCAGGGTTAGGAAAATATCTAGAGATCTAGTGAATGCTTTGGTCGCTGGATTGCCAGATAGAGGTTGGGTTAAGGATAAAGGGCTTGGAGATTGATCTCGACTGTTGATACAATTTTGATCAGATGACATTTGCATGTTCTCTGGATATAACCCAAGGTAAAGAATGTATTTAGCAACTTGGAGAATGCTTAGTCTCATGATCTCGAGGTCTGACCACAGTTAAAGATAAGTCAACATTTACCCTTTGTCGCTGAATCACTTGATATAAGGTGAGTTAAGTTCTGGGTTTGGCGATTCAACGATGGCCACAAGATGATCACAGGATCAACGACTGGCGCTTGATCCCATTATTTGACTGGGGTTAAGTGAAAGATCTAGAAACTTGGAAAATAAAGGCTATCTCATGTTCTCAAGATGTAACTGGGGTTAAGAGAAATGTTCTGAGATCTAGCGACCACTTCAGTTGCGTGATCTCGTGATCAAGCTTGAGTTAAAGATGAAGACTTGGAGATTGAATCTGGACCTTTGATGAAATTTGATCGGTGGTGGTCGCTTGTTCACTGGATGGAACCATGAGTTAAGAAAATGTTCAACAATCATGCGAATGCTTCATTCGCATGATCTCTAGACCAGACCAGGGTTAAGGTATTTATTTAGCAACTGGGCGACTGCCTCAATCGCGTGATCTCCAGATGACTAGGGGTTAAGGGAGGTTGGCTATGGTTAAAAGATAAAGTATGGTACAAGTCAGGGAAGATCTACGATGGTCATGATGCCTCAAAGGAAATATGCTCGAGGGATAGTGATTGCAGATTTTTGATAAACGTTAAATCTTCCAAGTGATTAAGACTAATAAAGCAGTGGGTCCTCATTGCCAAGTCATGTTGAGGTGCTCGTTCTTGATTGGTTGCCGAGAATGATGATTTGGTCAAGTAATCTTAAAAGGTTAAGTTGACTATTATGTCAATTTGTGTGAGCCACCCGATATGTCGGGAAAGAGATAGATCAACAGTCGTGTTTTAAATCTAATCAACTAGTCATTTTCGCTAGGATTTAAAATTGTTTAAGGGTTTCTCTACAGGGTTTTGATACAGTGGGCCAGAAATGACAAAAGATAGATCAGATTTGATTTTTAGGGATGGTTGCAGATAAAAGAAATGATGAATAAGATATTAGTGGCCGTCAGGTGCTAATTTTGTTTCCTGGGGTGCCATAGTTAATGTTGAGGACTAATGTTTGACAAAGGTTGCTAGGGTATGATGATTGTCAGTTGTTTCCATGCCCTGTACAGGCAAGCTCTCTTTTGGTGGTGCTGGCATTTAATTTTAGTTTTGCCTGCAACAAGAAATCAGTTCAAATTATATTTGTAGTGAGCCTATTCATGATGAAACCCATATAATTGTACCTTAGATTTGATCTGATCTTCCTGAATTTTTAGGCTTTACTAGTTGCTTTCATTTCTTATTGTACCTAGTTGTTGTAGACCTAATTTTTCCCTAAATGATCCATAGCTTGTTGCAATCCTTTATAATGATTTCCAAGATCATTTAGAATGGTTCCAGTTTTTCTATAATAATTAGGGCTGGTTCCATGAGTGATTTTCTTCCTATAAATATATTTCCTTCTTCTCTACATGTAGGGTGTTCCCTCTTTCCTTTCTGGCTTGGAGATTAGAATATAAGTTGTAACAGTTTGTCATATGAATAAGATCTCAATATTTTCATACTACTATTAGATTGTCTCCATTTGATTCTTGAACTTGTTGATTAGAGCATCAAGGATGTTTTAATCTTTCTATTGTATTTCCAAGATGTCTGCAATAGAGTTATTTTTGTAGAAATAATTGAGTTTAGGACTGGTTTTCAGATGTGTATGAGATTGGATATCAAGGGTATCTCATACTTGTCTTTCAGTGGATGCTGATTAATGTATTGCTTGTTCCTAGGTCTCTTCTAAGGGGAGGGTTAAAATCCTTTGAATAGGTGATTGCATATATGAGTACACAGGTGGATTGCTAAGTAGGATCTGATCAATGGTGTATGTTTGGTGTAAGACATCAACATATTATAATGTATTGTCTTATCTACTCATAGCTCCCTATTGCAGTGATTTATTTGACTATGTTGCCCATTGAATAAGGCACTGGTCTATGAGAGAATTGGGGTATTTCATGGGTCCATTCAAACCAAAAATATCAACTCAATCAAATGAAATCATTTTCCCTTTTATGTTTGATAGGAGGAGTTAGGAGTAGTTTCTAGTTTTCAGATTCATTCTATGCAAGTAGGATATTGCATAAGACTTGGTGAACATTGAGGTATAAGATACCTATAGGAGTCTAAAAGCTATTCCACAGTCATATATCTACAGGCCTATTGTTTGTCACAAGAAGTTATGTATGTGCAGATGAGGTATACCTTCCTGAGTGATGTGGAGCTCAAATTGTAGGAGGATCATTCTATTGATCCTTGTTAATTGGCCCCTTTTCTTGTCAAATTTGGAGTGGTTATTGAGATTCAGTGACATTAATTTGTCAATTGAATTGTAAATCTGATAGTGTGAGAAAAAGGAACCAATAATACCTTCAAGACGGAAGCACAAGAAAATTGAATTCAAGGGAGAAATAACTTGATGCTTGCATATGAATTGATGATTGAGACCAGATGTAGAGGGAGTTTGATATTTCAAAAGAAGACAAGAAGTTAATACAAGAACTTGAGCTTCAAAGGGATCGGATAGAGGATATGGTTCAATCAACTTTTGATAATCTTGATCGTATTGATTTAGAGGGATTAGTCCATGTTGAGATAGATTCTCCAGTGATCAAGGAAACTATAATAGTCAGAGGACTATGAATCATGAATGCCTTTTGGTCCCTATGTAAATCATAAGGAAGTGATGACTTCCAAATGATCATCACTTGTATTTGTAAAAGTTATTAGAAGGTGATGACCTTAAAAAAAAATTGACCTTTTATTGTGATAGACATCTTATGATGGCTGAAATAGATCATAATAGATGATATCTTGCATGGTGGATTGAGCTCCTTAAATAAATAATGGCCTTCTGTTGTGATAGACATCTTGTGATGGATGAAACAGATCATGATAGATGATACATTTTCCTATGGTAAGTATTATTGAGGGTACATGTGCACATTACCTATAGGAGATTTTTGAGTTATGGTGAATATCACAAGACTCGATATTCCTGGTCAAACCATATCTCTGATATCACAATGATGTGATACCAAAATAAAATTTTACAATTAACTTTGTGTTTATCTCTTGGATTGATGGATTTTATCTTCCCTAGCTAAGAGGGAGTGTTGATGTTGGTAGCTTCAATTAGATAAAATGAGTGAGATATTAATATTATGAGAAAAGACCAAACTGTGTTATATATATCATAATTATAATAGATATTATATATATAACAACACATAAATAAATGAATTATCTTATGACCATCGATCTATGGAAGAATCAATGTATATTGGTTATACCGATTTGCTGTGTATTGAATATACTTACTAATTTGCTTTGTTAAACATCAGTTAATACATACCAATTGGGGATACTTATTTATATTGGTTAATAATACCGATCGGTTGTATTTGTTTACATTAGTTAACAATACCGATCGGTTACATTTAATGATTAGTTTCATGAACATTGATTTACTCATTTGGAGAGGCACATTAATATATAGTCATGTCTCCTTGAGGAGACATTCCTCTATACTAATTTATCTCCCATATATGTATTCATTCATTAATCGATCAAAGACAAGCATATACAATATTAAATGCAAGCCTTTTATATAGATCAACAAGTAATTCAGAGATAATTCTATCAACATTTCCCTTGTGATATTTTCATATTCTTATAGTGCATAAAATACATGAGATTTCAGTTGTGAATTCCATAGTCTTTTATTTGCTGCATACCTCAAAAGAAAAGACATATATTAGCAAATTAAACAAAATTTAAAAGTCATACAATCTGATCACAAACTTTAACAAACCTCCATAATGCAATTAATAACCATTAATGATGCATTTTGAATGTCCCATGTTGACTTTGGAAAATCATTTAATGTGCCACTTTATAACATATTCATTTAATGCACTTTTATGTGCCACTTGGCCCCATTTAATTAAAAGCTTTATATTAAAACTTTTACTAATTAATTATTTATAAAGAATTATTTAATAATAATTAATACCTTGAGCTCGAGCTAATAAACTTATTTCACTTAATCAGTTGATAAAATCCATTAATACCACTAATTAAGGAATAATTATTCACAACATAGTATTTGTTATTATCATGTTTGATAGAATCAATCAACAACCAATTATTGTTCCTTTAGATGTTTGGTTTAGTTTAGGTGGTTATGTTATTATTAGGCAATTAATTTGGAAATTATAGTTTATTTTATTATCAAGGTAATTATTATGTAAGAAGCTAAATAAATAAAATATTTTTATACTTTTGGTTTAGTTTGTCTCTCTACAGTGACGTGTCTCCTCCAAAAAACCATGTGTCTCCTTTATGGGGACATTTTGAAAACTTGGGGACTTTGGGGAAACATCCCTCCACAACACCACCACCTATGTTGCCACTGTCAAGACATTGTTAGGTCATTTTCTATATGGCACATGTCATTGCATATATATCATGCAACCTTTAACTTTGTGAAAACTAGTTTTCCTTTCATGGGGCACTTGCAGAGATTCTATATTACAGATTTTTCATTGGAAATTTTAACTGACCTCAATTTTTATAATAGCGTGCCCCCTCATGGTCACTTCGCCATTATCCCCCTAATAGTTCATCATTGTCCCAAAATTTAGGGTCTTGGTCCCCCAGTCCTCGAGTCCTCACATCCATGTGTCCCCTATCAAAAATTCCATGGAACTATGGTTTGTGTAATTTCCACACATGTTCATGCAAGAGAAATAATATGAAGTCAATATTTTTTTAAAGAAAATTTAAGGAATGTGTAGAACTGCAAATGTCAGTAGTCAATTTTTTATACCTATTATTACTATTTTTTTCATATTAAAGAAATGTCTTTTCACTAACAATAACTTTATCTAGACTAACAATTTTACCAGGGTAAGAAAATAACCCATCTCAAAGAAGCGATGGAGAGGACATGAGTGAAGGGTGAGACTGCTCAAAATTCAAATATGGTTTTGAACGAGAACATGGGTGAGGTAGTTGGACCTTCTGTTGCAGGAGGATTCTCTAATGTAAAGGATGAAGAGGATGCCGCTAAAGAATCTGATGCGCATCTGGGATCTAGGGACTTGGGAGGGGGCCCCATTCCAAGGTTTTTGGAGAGGACGGGAGTGAAGGGAAGAATTGTTCAAAAATCAATTTTGGTTTTGGGTGGGAACGCGAGTGAGTCTGTTGGACCCTCTATTGCTGGAGGATTTTTTGTTGCTAAGGAAGTAGAGGATGTTGCTAAAGATTCTGATGTGCATCTTGGTTCTAGGGACTTGTGAGTGGGCCCTATTCCAAGGTCTTTCTTGAAAGAAGAATTACCAAAATAGTCTTCTCTCTTTGGTACTAAGCCAATGGGTAAGTCTTCATTACCACCTATCAAGAATATTTTGAATCCTTTGTAGGAGAGATTTTCTATCTCTATTCCTGAGAAAATTATTGATCATAATATTGCTCAAATGGAGAATTCCTTAGAGGGAAACTTGATTGGTATTAGATTGAATATTGAGGTTGTCCATTCTTTTATTAATAAGAAATGGCAACTGAAAGGTCAAGTAGATGTGATTGTTATGTCTAAGGGGTATCTCTCCTTCATTTTCTCCTGTGAGGAGGATCGAAGGAATACCCTTTGTGGTGGTCCATGGTTGATCGGTAGAAATTCCCTGATTTAAACAAATGGTACCCTAATCTTACTTTTTTGGAGGAACTTAAGGTTCAAGTTCCAGTCTGGATTAAGTTGCTAGGTCTTCCTTTAGAATATTGGGTGGAAGATGTTTTTATTGGAATTATCAGTGCTTTTGGGGAGCTTCTTTCTATAGATCCAATCACAGCCTCATGGAGAAGATTTACTCATGCCCAAATCTATGTTGGGGTGGTTTAGGAGACTGATAGGCTAGAGAAAATAGAAATAGAATCTAAACTTGGAAAGTGGGTTCAAAAGATTGAATATGAATCTATCCCTTTTGTTTGTTTCCATTGCAAAAAGGCAGGGAACTGGGCAAAGAGCTTCCCTTCCAAGCTACCTAAAATGCCTCAAAAACCTAAGAAGGTTTGGTTACCCACAAGTAAAAATCAAGGTAACACATAGGGAAATATTTCTAAGTCTAATCTCACCAATGATAATAAGACAGAAGAAATTATCCAGGGTGTAGAAAAGGTTGAGGATAAAAGGGATAATAAAAAGACCCAAGGTGTTATAGATGGAGAATTATCCAGAGATAATTCTAAAAAGGATAAATTGGATGCCCAGGTTGTTCAAAATGTTGAGAAGAAAGGACATAATATTATGCACTTATCTCATAATAAAGGTTATGAAGGAAGCAAGAAAGACTTGAAAAAGGGAGAGCGAGAAAATAATGAAGGAAACAAGAAAGATGGGCTTGGGGGAGATCATAAATTTATCTCTTCTAAAGAAATAGCTAAGAATAAGTTTTAAATGTTGGTGTTGGATACCTTAGATAAGGACAAAGGAAAGGAAAAAGAGACTTGTCCCACCAATATTGATAAATCAAAGTCTATGGATAAGAGAGAATAAGGGGAGATCCCTGAAATTTGGGAGCTGGAGAAACCAAATGAAGATATCCAATCAGTAACTAGAAAGGACTATGATAATGAATTTTAGGATGATCAACAATGTATTGTAATAGGTCAATGCCTATTAGAACTATCTTAGAATTCCCCAGATGTGGTTAAAAGCTCTTTTCTTGACTTGGAAGATCCTAAGTGGGGAGAAGTGGAGGATATAAATAAAGCCTTAGAGAAGTGTGATATGGATTCCATATCAAAAGATAAGAGGACTAAGAACAAAAATAAAAATAACCCTTTACTATCCAGAAATACTAGGATCAGAGCTGGCTATGTGGGAGGAACACAACCCTCACCGGGTAGACCTTCCAACTCGAAGAAACATGCCATGGAGGCAAGCAGGAATATAGCGGATGACACCTAGAAAACCATCCTTGAGGCAGGCCCTTTCAAAAAGCTATGAAGATTATATCTTGGAACATTCGAGGATTGAATAATCCTCATAAGAAAGTTATTAATTCAAGAGACTAAGATGGCTAAGGACAAGGTTGAAAATATCAAGTTGTTTAGAAATGGGGAGGTTAGTGGGGGAGATTCTAATGGAGCCTTAGGGGGTATTTCTACCTACTGGAATTGTGACAATATAAAAGGGGAAGTCTTGATCCAAGAAAATAACATGGCTTGCATTAGATTTCAACACATCAAGGATGGTACTTCTTAAGTTCTGACTAATGTTTATGCTCCTAACACCAAGTCTGGTAGATTTAATGTTTGGAAAAAAATTAAGATTGTGAGACAAAATTTTGATCTAGATGGATGGATCACAATGGGGTATTTCAATACTCCGATCAAGGATGATGAAAATATGGGAGGTAGTCAGCCCAATCAGGACAATAGAATGGAATTGATGGATTTCATGAATGACTAGGCTCTCCATGACATGGATCCCCAAGGTGTCAAGTTTACTTGGACGAATAGAAGAACTGGCAAGGGCCTTTTCTAGGTGAGACTTTACAAAGCTTTAATTACTAATGATTGGTTTCTTCATTATTTTTTCTCTTTATCAACCCATTTTAGAGTGGGATTTGACCATTACCCTATTACTTTTATTGTTGATCCTAAAAAAGGGAAAAGGTTATCTCCTTTTAGATTTGAAAAAATATGGACCATGCACCCTGATCTGGAGAGGTATATTAGGGAATGGTGGAAAGTCAAGATTGAAGGCACAACTATGTTTAAAGTTGCCAAGAAGCTTAAATTTGTGAAGGATAACATTAAGAAATGGAATAAGGATAGCTTTTGAAATGTTTTCTCCTCCAAGAATGATATCCTTAAGGATCTTAAAGAGATTCAAGATAATATTTAGAAGGATGGGTATAATATGGTGTCCAAAGAAATTGAAAATGAGATGCTTGTGAAATTCCATGATATTATAGCTAAAGAAGAGACTTTTTGGAAACATAGATCTAGGAATGTGTGGCTAAAAGGACATAGGAATACCAAATATTTTTTATGTCAACTCTGAAATACAAAGTTGTCAATAGAATTTCCAAGATTATTAACAGCAATGGGGTCATGGAGGAGGATGATTCTATTAGGTTAGAGGTTGATAATATTTTCTCTAATCTATTGGAAAATGATCAAGATATGGATATGGAAGCTCAGAGGGAGCTATTGGAGTGCATTCTAGGTATTTTGAAGGAGGATCACAATGATCTTATGGCAGATATCCCTTCTAATGAGGAAATTAAGAAGGTTGTTAATTCTTTTGAAGGGAGAAAAGCACCTGGACCTAATGGCTTCCAGATGTTTTTCTTCCAAAAGTATTGGGTTATTGTTGAGAAGGATATTACTAGTGTTGTTAAGGATTTTTTTGGATCAATTTTTTTTGAAGGAGATTAATGGGACTTTTATGGTTCTAGTTCCCAATAGGCCTGGAGATGATACCATGGATCAATTTAGATGTATTAGCCTCTACAATTCTATCTACAAGATCATATCAAAGGTGCTTACTTCTAGAATTATCTCTTTGTTGTCCTTAATCATATCTCCTCAACATAATGGTTTCGTGCTTGGGAGATAGATTTTAGACTCTATCATCACTGTCCATGAAAAAAATCATTCCCTTGCGATGGCTAAGAAGGAAGGTTTTATTTTGAAGTTGAATTTATCTAAAGCATATGACAAAGTGGACTAGGATTTTCTTTAGAAAGTACTTCTTGCTTTTGGTTTCCACATGAGAAGTGTTCATTTTATTATGCAATTGATTTCTTCAGCCACTTTCTCTATGTTGGTTAATGGGTCCCCTACCCCTTTCTTCAAATCTTCCAAGGGGTTAAGACAGGGTGATCCTCTCTCCCTCGTGCTTTTTGTAATTAAATGGTTGAATGTTTTGGAATATACATAGCTTGTCTTGTTGAGTTAAGGGAGTTTAAAGGTCTGAAACCTTCATCTACTAATCAAATTTGTTCTCAACAAAAAATCATTGACTACTCAATTGTTATGGGAGAAGCTTCGGTAAAGGGTTCTAGAAATCTTAAAAGAGCTTTGAATATTTATGGGGCTACTTCAGGATAATTTATCAACTAGACTAAGAGTTATATCTACTTTTTTAACACTCATGATAAAAGAAAGTTAAATATTAACAAAATCTTGGGATGTCAGATTGGTAGTATGCCTGATACTTACTTGGGTCTTCCTCTTTGTCAAGATCCTCCGGAGTCCTTTTGGAGATCCATGATTGATAAATTTTATAAGAAGTTGGCTGGATGGAAGGGTACTTTGTTGAGCCAAGATGGAAAAATTTAAGTTATTGAAAAATACTTTGCAAAGCATACCTCTCTATGTTACTAGTCTCTTTAAAATTCAAGCTAAATTTGTTGAGGCTATTGAAAAAATTCAAAGGAACTTCCTTTGGACTAGAGTGGAAAACAAAGGTTGTCTTTAATTTCCTGGGATAAAGTTTTTAAGCCCCTCATTAAATGTGGCTTGGGGTTAAGGAGGTTGGGAAACATGAATGATTTTCTCTTGGCTAAGTAGATTTGGAGAGATTATAATATGAAGGGAGAGTGGAATAATATTTGGGAGAATAAATACAGGGGTGACTACTCTACTTTACAGATTTTCCTTAGGGCTGATTCTGTTCCTAGAGGATCTAATATTTGGAGTAGTGTTTCAAAAGCTAAAGATCTCATTAGTAAGGGAGTCAAATGGAAGGTTGGTAATGGGAACTCCATTATTTTTTGGGAAGATGTTTGGCTTTTAGATCACCCTTTACAGGAAAACCCTAATTGGAAGACCTTTGAGGACCAAAGTAAGATTTTAGTTGGGGTTAAAGTTGTTGATTATTGGGAGATTGAAAATTGGAAGGACCTCTCTCATTGATCCATCTATAAGGTAGTTGAATAAAATATTGAACTCTTTGGTCAAGGTTGGCGAGGAAGATCATCTCATATGGAAACTGACTTCTGATGGTAAATTTTTTGTGGCTTCCTTATATAATCAACAATTTTCTAAACTGGAAAATCCTAGCTGG
The DNA here is from genome assembly GCA_027943335.1 of Chamaecyparis obtusa. Lineage (NCBI taxonomy): Eukaryota > Viridiplantae > Streptophyta > Pinopsida > Cupressales > Cupressaceae > Chamaecyparis > Chamaecyparis obtusa. The sequence continues at coordinate 69,455 of BSBK01005477.1, forward strand.
GCCAAACCTTGGATTAAAGGTCTTACCCCTCCTAGGAGCCTCTTATGACCCTTTACGACATTTTAAGACCTCTAAGATGTATTCTTAGGGATCATAAAGGGTCGTAAAGGGTCATAAGGGGTCTTGGGACATAATAGCTAAGAAACATAAATGTAGGCATCATGGTCACAATTTTTTGGAAACACAACATAATTGAGTGGTATACCCAGACGTGTTGTATCATCTGGGTATACCATTCAATTATGTTGTGTCTCCAAAAAATTGTGACCATGATGCCTACATTTATATTGTTTCTTAGCTATTGTGATATCTACATTTATGTTTCTCATTTGTCATGTTTATGTGCAAGTTCTTTATTTGTATATACTAGAAATTTTTTTAAAAAATTAGTATCTACAATAGCCCTTTGTTAACCACATTTATGCGTATGGTCCCAACAAAGTAGTGCACAAACTACACAAATAAGGCATCATAGAAATATGATTTTTGCTTTCACCATTGAAGCAATCTTGGCGGCACTAGCTACCTCTCAAGCCTTGCACAAGTTGTACTCATTTCCTACATCAGGTATAGATGTAGATGGGGTAGATGTAAATGTGGTTTGATTGACCCACCGAAAGTATTGACATCCACTATTACCCTGCAATACCAAATGTACATTAGTTCTTTATAAAATGATTAATTAGTTGTCACATTATTTTTAAATCATAAAATATAATTATGTATCCAAACCTTTTTCCTATTTGGGAAAACCCAAAATTGACGCCCAGGATTACTTGTTGTGTGTGATGTCTTCAACATGCATGGGCCAACACCACATTGACACATAGGCACATTGACCGAAGTCATCGATGCTATTTTGATAAATATTGCATTATCACAAATATTGCATTGTCATTATTTTGTTCATTCATACTAATTATAATTACAATAAAAAAAAACATACTAATGTAGACTTGCACATTTTTCGGCTAAGTTGAAGTCTTTGGTTTAAATCACTAGACACTCAAAACAAAATGACAAACCAAAGACAACCATACAATAAAAAGAAATTACTAAGTAATTCAGAATTAGCTCACTCCATTGTAGGGAACAAAGAGAATCCCTTGTGATTTAACATCATTGATGTGCAAGGAAATAGAAAATTAGTAGAAGCAACTCTCATATAAGCAGGACATATAAAACAAGGTGAATAAGAGTAGTACATATAAAACAATCGTTAGAACATGCCAAACATCTAGCATAATTGTACATTTCATTCATATCATTGATATTCTTCTTCATCCATCTTATCATCAAGATCATTGTCATCGATGACATCATCACCGCCACTATCATCACCGCCATTGTCATTGTTAGGCCAATTTTCTATCATTGCAAAATCCTTTCAAAGTGGCCTCCTCCCTGCAAATGTTTCATGGTTTGTGTCCTACTCTGTGTTCCTTGTGTTGTCACCTTGCTCTGGTCCAAATTGCATCTCCTTAATCGCCAAACCCAAGAAGATATTCAAATTCTAAGGTCCGCGGGAAGCAATCTTTAAAATTCTGCCACAGTGTCGAAAACCCACAGTATTTTTAAAAACCTGTGTTGTTTTCAACTTCCCTATTACCTTTCAGTCTATCCTTATTCCTGTGTGTTTTCGATCTTTTGCTGAAAACCTGCATTGTTTTCGACCCTTTGCCTTAAGCTTTATGCACTTGTCTTTTGGTGCCAAAAACTTTGTGTGTTTTCGACTTTGTCTTAACTGCGCAAGTCCGATGGGATGGTGGGTCTGGGCTCTTCCTGATTGGCTCTCGCATGGGCACATGTCAGACTTTTCTGACATGCGATCATGCGACCACTTGCCATCTATCTGCGTGGGTCCCGGTTCCTAGCAGTTGGTGGTTGCTCTTTGGTGTGGTCCCGAAGGCGGACATGTGGCAGCCTGTGATTGGCTGTTGCATGATCGCATAGCCCAATTTTTGGCTATGCAATCATGCGACCTCTTGCCACGTGTCCTTGAGGCCCATTGACGGTTGCGGTGATGGTTCTTCGGTGGGTCCTATTTGCCAAGTGCTTTCTTATGTGCCACACTGTTCTGTGTTGGTGGGTTTTCATTTGTCCGCGATGCTGAGGTGGATTTATTCTAAGGTGAGCCCACGTTGATGCTAGATCTAATAGTCGGCGTATGATCTCAAGGAATATTCCCAGCCCTTGCGATCATGCACCATCTGTTGAACTAGCATCTTCTCTGTGCGATGCAAGTGGGACCATCTCCCATGTGGTGCTTAGTTACTATGTTCTGATTGGTGCTGATGTGCCAAGTGGCCAAGGGTTTGCAGGTGGGTCCTGTGGTAGGTGTGACTCGGTGGCTGTAGTGAGTAGTGGCATGACACATGGTGTATGGCGGGCCTAGTTGGAGTCTAGTGTTTGGCGGTCCAAATAATAAGGTGGCGGTGCCGATAAGATGTAGTCTTGTCGCGCATTCGTGGGAAGATTTGGCGGTTCGCTAGTTTTTCTAGCAACTTGGTGAATAGCGGTTGCGGAGTCACTAGATTTTAAGTGAAAGGTGCAAATATTTTCATGAACTTGCGAAAGTTCTTTGGTTGCCAATTCGCCAGATATGTGGGGCCCATTTTTGTAGTGCCCGGGCATGTTGACTTCGGCAGTGAGTGCTAATGGTTAGTCACATGTTTGCATAGCCTTTTTCAAGGCTATGCGATCATGCGACTGACGGTTTGCGTTAGGACTTAGTGGTGGCGGTTGCGGCGAGGTTAAAGTTTGTAGGTTGTTGCGGTTGCGGAGTTTTGGTGGTAACGTTGCCAGGGACTTTTTCTGCGGTGTTTATTGCCCATTTCCTGTGGTGGTAAGTTTGTTGACTACGCGGTTGTGCCACTAAAGTTGAAGGTTAAGTTGCCAAGCACGCGAAGGGAGATTGATCAGATGGTGGGGATGTAAAGTTAATAAAGTTTTAAATGTGGACCGCTGATATGTTGCTGGGTGCCAAGGATGTAACTGTTGGGATTTGAATTTAAATTTGCCAAGGGGTTTGCAGCAATAGGAAGTACCAAATTTTATGGTTTCTTCGGTAGTTTTTGATCTGGTTGGTGGCACCGGTTGTTGCAAAGTGGTCCAGGGGCTTTGTGGTCGTTTGCAAAGATGATTTTATACCTGGTGTCGTGTGGTTTTAAGCTCGAGGAGCTATTTACAGGCAGTGATTTGACTAATTTTTAGGGCATTCCTGGTGTACTATGCTGAGCTCGTAGATTTTCATGATTGTTGATCTACTAGAGATTTGTTTTCTCCAGGCTGCTTGTATTTCCTGCCCCTGTAGTAAATTGTATGACTATTTGAATTGGTTGGGTAGTTGAAACCCTAACCCTAGCTATCCCAAGCTTGTTGCATTCTCTCTAAGAATTTCAAGGCAGCTAGTGGTATAAATTGTAGGTTGTTCGATTTTGTAAGGGTTCCTTCTTTTGCATATTTTTGGAGGAGAATTGGTTCCAGTGAAGGGTCCTTTTCCTGTAGATCTTCTCCTTCTGTCTACATATAGAGTGTTCCTCTTTCTTTTGTTGGTTTAGAGAATACAATGCATGCTACAGCAGATTTGTCTTATGTATGAGAACTTAGTTTATTCTTACTATTACTAAGTTATCTCCATTTGAATTCTGAATGCATTAATCATACATCAAGGGTGTTTGATTTGTCTGCTTGTATTACCTATGTGTTTGCAAGTGGAGTTTTCTTCACAGGGATAACTAGTTCAGAGTTAGTGTTCATGTATGTATGAGCTGAGGTGTCAAGGATATTTCAGGTTTGTCTTCCAGTGGATGCTGGTTAATGTGTTGTCTTTTTATAGGTCTCTTCTAAGGGGAGGGTTAAAATCCTTTGAATGGATAATAACATGCTTGAATGCACAGGTGGGTGTTAAGTTGAGGTTTGGTCATGGTGTGTGATTGATGTCAGGCATCAACACATTGAGCATATTGTGTTCTTGTTTCATAGCTGTCTCTTGCAGTAGGGTATTTGACTCTGTGGCCCAATGGATAAGGCACTGGTCTATCAGGGACTTAGGGTATTTTAGGGGTCCCTTCAAACTCATTTTAAAATCATTTCCATCTAGTTCCACCCTTTCCCTTTCTTGTTGTTAGTATAGGTCTCTAGCTTTCATTCTCATTCCATGCAAGTAGGGCTATTGCATGAGACTTTCTATCATTGGAGTACAGGATACCTATAGGAGATTGATTGTTATTCCACATTAATCTGTCTGCAGACCTTTCATTTGTCATGAGGTGTCTTGAATGTGTAGATAAGGCAATACCTGCCTAAGTGAATTTAGAGCTCAAAAAAGAAGAAGGATTTCTCTCTATCCTCATCAATTGGTTTGTTTTCCTTGTCAAGCTTGAGTGCCTAACCTATGTTTCAAGCCCAACCATTTTATTCAAGTTTGCACCTGCAAGGAAAAGAGCCAACAAAATGGAGACTCTGCTAGGGAGAATCTAGAATAGAGTCAGATAAACAAAAGGCATTGACTATATCTTCTCATTAAGTGTTGAGTGGCGACTCTAATTTTCTCTGTTTGATCAGTGTTCCTCCTGATAAACAGTGTGTATACCTGGTGTAGCTTTGTGCTAGTTGGAAGAAGAAACAGTGAAATATTTTCCTCTCAAGCAGGTGGCGGCTTTGCATGACAAAGTTATCTAATGGAGCTTCATGGTGAGCTCTAGATCTGTCTTGCCTTCCAATCAAAAAGCAAGGTCTTCTGCTGCAAGATTTTCTGAGGTATTTTTCAAGTTTTAAATGTCTCCTTATTAAGTGGTCAAGCACAATGGAAGGAGTAAGGTGTGATTAGAGGTTAGCATACTTCAAGTTCTCAGGTGCAGTTTAGCAGAATTTTATGGAAGTATTGCATTGGTTGTAATGGATAGGATGAATAATGAGATTGCATTATTAGAACAGGGCATCCTTAGAGATTATATAAAATTGGTAAGGTTGAAGGTAGGATGTAGATAGGACCTATCCATATCTCTATTTTATGATAAATTTTGTGAGATGTATGATGAGCTTCCTAAGGATGTTGAGTTTCCTCAATCTGATTTCATTGGTTTATTCTTGGAGCTTTGTTTTCTTGAGTCAACTAGTTGGTCAGATGCCTTGTGGGAAGAGCATTATGTATGTGTTAGGGATTGGGTGCTTGGTGATGGTAGCCTTGAGCTTGAGGATGCACTTAGGGTCATGTCCTTAATTGCTGATGTTGAGAGTGATGAAGACAGCGAGGGTGTTGTGTCTTCATATGAGTCAGATGCAACATGGGAAGAGGAAAGTGATGATGGAAGTGAACATTCTTTGGATAGTGAAGATGCTGAGGATGATTCATCCTCAAGGTATGAAGATAAAGAAAAAATAATTGAGTATGATATCAGTGAGTCTTCGTGTGATTCTGATTTTTCTTCGTGTGCTGTGAGTCTCCATGAGGTTGAGATGGGTGCTGATTTTAAGGTGTTTTCCAATGCTTTATACAATGAAGAGTTTGACTATCAGCCCATTCTTTGTCATGATGTTCAACAAGGTGTATTGCATGAAGTTGTCAATCCTTTGTTTGTGGAGCATGTGGAGGTTTCAGATCCAGTTGATTCAGGGTGTTCATTTTCCATCTATGGGTATCAATCTGACTATTCTTTTGAGGTCCAGCCGGTTACACCTGTGGAAATGCAAAGATAGGATTTAGATGGGGCCTTTCTGCAGGCAGAGTATGAGGCTTTTGCATTTCCAGTTGATAGCATGCATGAGTCAGCAGGTGAAGATCAATTTCAGTATAGAGGTGCTGACCATTGGCATGCTGAATCATACTTTCATAGTGAGCGAGATGGAAGGAGTGCCAAAAAATTTTACATGCACTATGAAGAAAGCTACTTTGTTCTTCCTGATATGCTGGTTGAACATGTTGACAGGCCTGTGGAGACAAATAAAAACAAAATGTCTGATGTGCAACATGAAGGAAGGAATGAAAATCAAGTTTTTGACAGAGGCAAGAACTAACTCTTGTTTGTTGCTGCAGATTTCTGTATAAAATGTACATTTTGTAAATATCTTTCCCCTTCTAGTTGTGTGTTTCCTTCCTGGCTTATTTCCTACATTTTTTGAGTTCCCTATTTTGTCCTGTTGGTGGTCTTCTCTCCCAGAAATCCTGAATTCTCGCATGGGCACAAGTTACCCATCGTCCCCAAACAGAGCCACTGTTAGGCCAATTTTCTGTCATTGCAAAATCCTTTCAAAGTGGCCTCCTCCCTGCAAATGTTTCATGGTTTGTGTCCTGCCCTATGTTTCTTGTGTTGTCACCTTACTCTGGTCCAAATTGCATCTCCTAAATCACCAAACCCAGGAAGATATTCAAATTCTAAGGTCCGTGGGAAGCAATCTTTAAAATTCTACGACAGTGTTGAAAACCCACAGTATTTTCAAAAACCCGTGTTGTTTTTGGCTTCCCTGTTACCTTTCGGTCTGTCGTTATTCCTGTGTGTTTTTGATCTTTTTCCGAAAACCTTCATTATTTTCGACCCTTTGCCTTAAGCTTTATGCACTTGTCTTTTGGTGCCGAAAACTTTATGTGTTTTTGACTTTGTCTTAACTGCACAAGTCCGACGGGATGGTGGGTCCGAGCTCTTCCTGATTAGCTATCGTATGGGTGCATGTCAGACTTTTCTGACATGCAATCATGCGACTGCTTGCCATCTATCCGCATGGGTCCTAGTTCCTAGTAGTTGGTGGTTACTCTTTGGTGTGGTCCCAAAGGTGGACATGTGGCAGCCTATGATTGGCTGTCGCATGATCGCATAGCCTAGTTTTTGGCTATGCGATCATGCGACCGCTTGCCACATGTCCTTGAGGCCCATTGATGGTTGTGGTGATGGTTTTTTTGTGGGTCCTATTTGCCAAGTGGTTTCTTATGTGCCACGCTATTCTGTGTTGGTGGGTTTTCATTTGTCCGCGGTGCTGAGGTGGATTTATTTTGAGGCGGGCTCATGTTGATGCTAGATCTAACGGTCAGCGTATGATCTCAAGGAATATTCCCAGCCCTTGCGATCATGCGCCATCCATTGATCTAGCATCTTCTTTGTGCAATGCAAGTGGGACCATCTGCCATGTGGTGCTTAGTTGTTGTGTTTTGATTGGTGCTGATGTGCTAGGTGGCCAAAGGTTTGCAGGTGGGTCCTATGGCAGGTGTGACTCAGTGGCTGTAGCGAGTAGTGGTGTGACATGTGGCATATGGTAGGCCCGATTGGAGTCTAGTGTTTGGTGGTTCGGATAATAAGGTGGCAGTGCCAATAAGATGTAGTCTTGTCATGCATTCGCGGGAAGATTTGGCGGTTCGCTAGTTTGTCTAGCGACTTGGTGAACAGTGGTTGCGGAGTTGCTAGATTTTTAGCGAAAGGTGCAAATCTTTTCGCAAATTGGCAGAAGTTCTTTGGTTGCCAGTTCGCTAGATATGTGGGGCCCATGTTTGTAGTGCCCGGGCATGTTGACTTCGGCGGTGAGTGCTAATGGTTAGTCGCATGTTCGCATAGCCTTTTTCAAGGCTATGCGATCATGCGACTGATGGTTTGCGTTAGGACTTAGCGGTGGCGGTTGTGGCGAGGTTAAAGTTTGCAAGTTGTCATGGTTGCGGAGTTGTGGTGGTAACGTTGCCAGGGACTTTTTCTGCAGTGTTTATTGCCCATTTCTTGTGGCAGTAAGTTTGTTGACCACGCGGTTGCGCCACTAAAGTTGAAGGTTAAGTTGCCGAGCTCGTGAAGGGAGATTGATCGGATGGCAGGGATGTAAAGTTAATAAAGTTTTAAATGTGGACCACCGATATGCTACTGGGCACCAAGGATGTAACCGTTGGGATTTGAATTTAAATTTGCCAAGGGGTTTGCAGTGACAGGAAGTACTAGATTTTATGGTTTCTTTGACAGTTTTTGATCTGGTTGGTGGCACCGGTTGTTGTGAAGTGGTCCAGGGGCTCTGTGGTCATTTGCAAAGATGATTTTGTACCTGGTGCCATGTGGTTTTGAGCTTGAGGAGCTATTTGCACATGGTGATTTGACTAATTTTTAGGGCATTCTTGGTGTACTATGCTGAGCTCGTAGATTTTCATGATTGTTGATCTGCTAGAGATTTGTTTTCTCCAGGTTGCTTATATTTCCTACCCCTGGAGTAAATTTTATGACTGTTTGAATTGGTTGGGTAGTTGAAACCCTAACCCTAGCTATCCCAAGCTTGTTGCATTCTCTCTAAGAATTCCAAGGCAACTAGTGGTATAAATTACAGGTTGTTTGATTTTGTAAGGGTTCCTTCTTCTGCATATTTTTGGAGGAGAATTAGTTCAAGTGAAGGGTCCTTTTCCTGTAGATCTTCTCCTTCTCTCTACATATAGAGTGTTCCTCTTTCTTCTGTTGGTTCAGAGAATACAATGCATGCTGCAGCAGATTTGTCTTATGTATGAGAACTTAGTTTATTCTTACTATTACTAAGCTATCTCCATTTGAATTCTGAATGCATTAATCATACATCAAGGGTTTTTGATTTGTCTTCTTGTATTACCTATGTGTTTGCAAGTGGAGTTGTCTTCACAGGGATAACTGGTTCAGAGTTAGTGTTCATGTATGTATGAGCTGAGGTGTCAAGGATATTTTAGGCTTGTCTTCCAGTGGATGCTGGTTAATGTGTTGTTTGTTTATAGGTCTCTTCTAAGGGGAGGGTTAAAATCCTTTGAATGGATAATAACATGCTTGAATGCACAGGTGGGTGTTAAGTTGAGGTTTGGTCATGGTGTGTGATTGATGTCAGGCATCAACACATTGAGCATATTGTGTTCTTGTTTCATAGTTGTCTCTTGCAGTAGGGTATTTGACTCTATGGCCCAATGGATAAGGCACTGGTCTATCAGGGACTTAGGGTATTTCAGGGGTCCCTTCAAACTCATTTTAAAATCATTTCCATCCAGTTCCACCCTTTCCCTTTCTTGTTGTTAGTATAGATCTCTAGCTTTCATTCTCATTCCATGCAAGTAGGTCTATTGCATGAGACTTTCTATCATTGGGGTACATGATACCTATAGGAGATTGATTGCTATTCCACATTAATCTATCGATAGGCCTTTGGTTTATCATGAGGTGTCTTGAATGTGCAAATAAGATAATACCCACCTGAGTGAATGTGGAGCTCAAAGAAGAAGGAGGATTTCTCTCTATCCTCATCAATTGGTTTGTTTTCCTTGTCAAGCTTGAGTGTCTAACCTGTGTTTCAATCCCAACCATTTTATTCAAGTTTGGTCCTGCAAGGAAAAGAGCCAACAGTTGTCATCACCATCAACATCATCATCATTATCATCATCCTCATCATCATCCTTATTAGTAGCAACATCATCATCATTAGTAGCAACACCATCATCATCAGTAGCAACATCATCATTGTCTTCTTCTTCATATTCTTCTTCGACTAGCTCTTGATAGTGATCATCATCTACATCATCTTCCACTTCTTCATCTTCCTCGATATCTTCTTCCATCACATTATACTCTATTGGCCTTCCTCTTGGATCATTTCTAACAACAAATGACCAATCCAGTTTATGTGGAGCTTTTGAGTAAAATACTTGCTCACATTGGCTTGGAAGAACATAAGGCTCTTCTCCAACTGGCTCAAACAACCTTGTACTAATCATTGGAAATCCATTGTCATGTTCAATAACAGTTCTATTAGGATCATTTTTATTGAGTCGTAGTCTGTACCATTTCACAATGAAGAGAACTAATTTGAAAGAATTACAGTCACAGTCAAGTATATCAACCAAAATACTATAGTATTGATTTTGCGACTCTTGAGGATGTAAGTCATTTCTAGATGAAATATTAGTTACCTTGAACACTGCACTTATCCCAGAATCACAAGTTCTCTTTGTGTCATCCAACTTTTTGATGTAAAATTTATAACCATTACAAAACATAGCCTTGTGGTGTTTCACCTACAATAATGTCAAACATGTATAAATTATTGCATCACAAGTTGAAAAACATATGGTTGATTAATTAACAAATTTATAAGTACCTATTGATCTCTTAAACCATATGCTAAATCTATTTCCTTTTGTGTAACATTGGGATCTCCATTATGATGAGCTTGTATAACCAATGAAGACATAGATTCTCATGTTAATCTCTGACCATCATGCTGACATCGTTCAATCCATGCCGTCATCTAATCTTGATTGTTTGCAATAAACAAATGTATTGCATCCCACTCTTTAGCAACTATACAAAAGTAAATAGATGACTCACAACAAATTTATTTTGAAGATTAAGAATTAATTAACTACAATAATATCTCATAATTTATTACCTTTCAGTTTCCTGAATCTATCATTGCCCACCAAGTGCTCCTCTTCAAAATTTTTAATTGAGTCAAGATCCCAAATGCAATCTATATGGGTCTTTGCTGCAAGATTAGGAAGATATTGAGTAACATACACCATCATCTAGTATACCATATATCCCTCAACCATAGAGCCCTCGGGACATGCTCTTTGTTGTACCAAACCCTTAAAAATTTCAAGCGTCTCTCAACCATCCACATTGACCTAGCATGTACAGGTCCACACAATTCAATCTCCTCAACTTGGTGTATGAGGTAGTGTTCTTGTGCATTGAAAAAAGTTAGAGTTAAACACTTTTGCATTTCACACATTAATTGAAAAATTCTTTTCTTCCAATATTTTATATCTTCTTTATGGATTTTTTTAAATGACAACCACCTACAAGGGATTCAAGACATAAATATATAAATACGAGACTTTACAATATATTACTTGTTTGATATATTGAATAAATATCACTGCTTACCTCATGTATTTTCCAAAATCATATATCACTTGTTTGATATTATTGTCGAAGTTCTCTAGGAGAGGTAGGGGTAGCAAATACTGCAACAATTATCAACTTATCATTTCATACAATGAAAATTGAATGCAATTACACAAATATATTGTAAATACAAAAGACTAAGACTTACCTTGATGAAGGTATGTCAATCATGCATTTTCATCCCTAACCCAAAATCATTTTTCTTTGATATGAGATTGCTTATATCCACAGCAAATCTTGTAGGAAATCAAATTTTTTGGATCACTTCTTTTATGGCATTATTTTGTGCTTTGTTAATAACTAATGAAGAGCACTTGCATTAATCCAGTCTCCATTGCTATTTGATTCAATGATATTTTTCATTGCATGATTGAAATCATGAATGTCACTATAAATTTTGCTAAGTTTTTCTTTGTCATGCCTTTTGTCCAATATTTTCCATAGTGTCTATGTTACATTCTTTCCAATATGCATAGCATCAAACAAATGCACAATTTGTAGATGCTCATAGTAGGGCAGCCTACTAAATTCTTTGGGATAACATTTTAGTCCCTTTGAAAGCTGGTTGGTGATGCCTTCATGACCTTCAAGATCATCAACTATATAATTAGCAAACAAAACACAATCAAAATATATAATTTTTAAACATCGACCATTACGTAGAATGATATTACCTTGAATTCTATTATATTCCAATTACCATAGGCGAGGTGTCATTCTTTGGGGCTTTGATGTAGTCTCTTCTTTCCCATTGAAAAGATGACTTTCTGCACTTTGATACTTATGATTTCTGGGGAGGAACTGCCTATACTCATCAAACACCTATTTTCTTAAACTTTTGGAATGACGGGATTTCATCTTTGGACCACACATTGGACATGCAAATTTTCTCTTTGTTTGAAGACTTACAAAATAATGATAAAATTTGATTACATATGTATATTTTTAGAATTTGAATTATTGTGTACAACTAGAATTCACCATAACATAACACAAAAATGTGTTAACCCTGGAGCATCATGAATTGTCCACATAGGCATTGCATGGAATTGAAATTGTCTTTGTCCAATTGGTTGGAAGATGTCATACATAGTGAAACCATTCCATAACACCAACAACTTGTTGATAAGAGGTGCAATATATACATTCATATCTTTCACTTGGTACTTACCTAGTTAAATTTACAACAACATTAGATAATTATTGTGGCCATTTCACTCCAAGACTTATAATTACATATAGATAACTATAAAATAATAAGATATCTAGAACAATAATTGCCAACATAATGTACTCCCTTTTTATTGACATCCATGGAGGAAGGTTATTGTTTATAACAAAAATAGGCCACACCGAGAAAATGAATCTTATCTCTCCATGTGGATTGACACCGTCTGCTGCCAGAGAAAGCTTGAGATTTTGAGGTTCCTCTTTAAAGTGTGGCCACTTTTCCTCTATGTCCATAAATGATGAACCATCCACAGGTATTCAAATAATGTCATCTCGACTCCTGCCATGTGCATGGTAATCCATAAATTATGCCCAGCTATTGCACCTGAATAATCATTTCAAACATGGAATAATGGGGATGTGATGAAGAACATTGCGAGGCACCTTTTTTGTCACTTGATCATCTCGATATCTACTCATATGGAATTTAGGGCATTCTGTTGCATTTTCATGTTCTTTACAATAAATAATAAGATCTTCAGGACATGCATCTATAGTTTGATACTCCATTCCAATATGTTTCATAGTGGCACATAATTATCAGTACGAGCAAGGGAGAACATTTGATGGTGGTAACAGAAAGTCACCTATCAATTTGCAACAAATAATATAAGTCATTACTATAAACAATCTTAATGGTACATGTTTCACCTTTTATAGACTATAATGACATATATGAAAAACCTTAACATACGTGACATTTCTATGTTGGATAAACCATTCATAACCTTCAAATTCACCTAGAAACAATACGACAAAGAGAAGAGTAGATTGGGAGAATTTGTAAAAGGTCATGTTTGCCTTCTCAAGTAGAGGTATATCATGGACATCGTTAATGTCATCCTCATCATAATCATCATCATCATCATTAGTAGTAGCACTAGTAGCACCAGTACCAAATGTGTCAATGATTAATGCATTCATACCATCATCTTCAAATATGTTTTCTAGCACATGATCATCATCTTCCATGGGATCATGATCTTCAACTTCAATACTTACACCTCCATGTTCCTCTATATTCACACTGGGGAGATTGACCTATATAAAAATGATGATAATAAAACCCCCCTTCAATGTGATAATCAAACCTCCTTCCATAGTTCATATGTATATTAATTGTGAAAACAATATAACAAACAACTTACCATTGGATTATAATTAAACCCCCCTTCAATGTGACCATTCTCCCTATAATGTCTCTTTGCTGTTTTGATTTTGATTCTTCTTGTTTTTAAGCCGTTACAACTCTTGCATGGACAATAACATTTGTCATCGCCTTCTCTTTGAAAGTTAGACAACAATCTAACGATTGTCTTCCTATTTTGATTGAATTCCCTTGTATTATCTGACATGATCCTTAATGTGTATATCTGCAAAACAAATTGGAGATGCCTCCTTTCATTAGCTTCACGTCACCTTCTCATAGCTTCTCATTTTCTAACAGATTTCACCAAAGGCTCTGTAGAAAACCAAGGGGTATTCTTGAGTTCAAACACATTGAGCTACTACAAGTGAATTATAAATCATGAATTAACACTATAAAATTAATTCATAATAAGTCAAGGGGCATTATAAATCATGAATTCGCTATAAAATTAATGTATTGCTCTAGATTTCATATGGACATTTTATCAAATGGTTGGCATGTATGTTTATTCAAATGGAGTTATATCATTTGGAATGGATATATGATAGGTTGATATTGAATTCTATGTCCCTATTTGATCTAATAGTATCAATATAACAAACAAAGAACCGACCAATCAAATAGGGACATGAGGTGCTCAAATAGTGAGCTCATAAAACAATGTATTTAGTCTTAATAAAATTTTATAAAACAACATATATTGTGTGAAATGATTGATCTTTCTTTATTTGTTTTGTTGTTTCGATATTCACTATGTGGTACTCCCCATTTATGATCATTTCATGAAGAAATGTCTTGATGGCTTGCAAGTTGCAAGCTAGGGCATCATGCATTCTTTATGAGCTCACTGTTTGAGCATTGGACAATCAAATAGGGACATGAGGTGCTCAAATAATGAGCTCATAAACAATGCATGATACCCTAGTTGTAGGTAGTGATCTCTTCTACAATGATGGAGGAGTGAAAGGTAATGATCAATGAGGTTGCTGCTATTAGATCATACATTAATACACTTACTATTTTTAATTTGAGCTCGGGCATCATGCAATGTTATTGTTGTCATTACATGCTTGCTGCTGTTGTGCACCATATATTGTTTTATACACTATTAATTTCATTGAGACTGTGAGCTTGGCATTTGTAATGTATTTTCTATTATTGGATCAATGCTACCACATTATTAAGGCTGTAGATGCATTGAATCACCACTACCATTCTACTTTGATAGAAACAATATAACAAACAGAGCACCTCCAATCAAAGAGGGACATAAGTAAGATATTTAATGCATTATTACTTCATCATGATGATAAAAATTTCATTGCTCAAAGCACATAGAAATTCAAAATAGTGGGATATCTTAATCTTTATGAGCTCAAATTCAAAACAGTAAGTGCATTATTTTATTACTGATGTCCCTATTTGATCTAATAGCATCAATATAAAAAATAGAGCACTGAGCAATCAAATAGGGACATGAGGTGCTCAAATAGTGAGCTCATAAAACAATATATTTAGTTTTAATAAAATCTTATAAAATAACATAGATTGTGTGAAGTGTTTGATTTCTCTTCATTTGTTTTTTTGTTGATATTCATTATGTGGTACTCCCCGTTTATGATCATTTCATGAGGAAATATCTTGATGGCTTGTGAGATGCAAGCTAGTGCATCATGCATTATTTATGAGTTCACTATTTGAGCACCGACCAATCAAATTGGGACATGCAGTGCTCAAACAGTGAGCTCATAAATAATGCATGATGCCCTAGTTGTAGGTAGTTATCTCTTCTATAATGATGAAATAGTGAAAGGTAATGATCAATGAGGTTGCTGCTATTAGATCATACATTAATACACTTACTATTTTGAATTTGAGCTTGAGCATCATGCAATGTTATTGCTGTCATTGCATGCTTGCTGCGGTTGTGCACCATATATTGTTTTATACACTATTTATTTCATTGAGACCATGAGCTATTGTAGTTGTTTATTTTTTCTTTGAATCATTGTTTACAATTACTTTTGATGCAATATTTGTGTGAAGAACAAGAACAAAATGATGAACGAGTGTATTTGACAAAGATAAACATGACACATTTTGTTGGGCTGATTGGGTTGGCCTGGTACCATTTACATGGCCTAGCTAGATATTAAATAGTGAGCTCATGAACAATGCCAGTATTAAACACTGAGCTCATGAACAATGTATGATGCCCTAGCTTGTAGCCCACAAGCCATCAAAACATTTCCTCATGAAATGATCATAAATGGGAAGTACCACATAGTGATTATCAACAACGAAATAAATAAAGAGAGATCAAACACTTCACACAATGCCTTGAAGGTAATAGAAATGATGCCCTAGCTCTCAAAGCTCATAGGTCATCAAGCATTCCAAATGAAAAGATGTAAACAATGCTAGTATTAAACAGTGAGCTTATGAATAATGTACGATGCCCTAGCTTGAAGCCCACGAGCCATCAAGGCATTTTCTCATGAAATGATCATAAACAGGGAGTACCACGTAGTGAATATCAACAACAAAACAAATAAAGAGAGATCAAACACTTCACAAAATGCCTTGAAGGTAATAGCAATGATTCCCTATCTCTCAAAGCTTGCGGGTCATTGAGCATTCCAAATGTTAAGATTTAAATAATGCCAATATTAACATTCATATTGTGCCATTAAATTAACAAATATCATCAAAATGAAAGTGAGGAGCTCAAACAGTGAGCTCATAAAAAATGCCCTCTTTGCACCACACAAAAGTATAGTGCCATCTTCACAGAAACTCTTCAAATTCACAAAAATTACAAATGACACTTTCTTTTTTAAAATTATAAAATTACAAAAATTTCATTGGCTTAAAGCACATAGAAATTCAAAACAGTAGGATATCTTAATCTTTATGAGCTCAAATTCAAAATAGTAAGTGTATTATTTTATTACTAATGTCCCTATTTGATATAATAGCATCAATATAACAAATAGAGCACTAACCAATCAAATAGAGACATGAGGTGCTCAAACAGTGAGCTCATAAAAGAATATATTTAGTCTGAATAAAATCTTATAAAACAACATATATTGTGTGAAGTGTTTGATCTCTCTTTATTTGTTTTTTTATTGATATTCACTATGTGGTACTCCCCGTTTATGATCATTTCATGAGGAAATGTCTTGATGACTTGCGGGATGCAAGCTAGGGCATCATGCATTGTTTATGAGCTCACTGTTTGAGCACCGAGGTGCTCAAACAGTGAGCTCATAAACAATGCATGATGCCCTAGTTGTAGGTAGTTATCTCTTCTATAATGATGGAGGAGTGAAAGGTAATGATCAATGAGGTTGCTGCTATTAGATCATACATTAATACCCTTACTATTTTGAATTTGAGCTTAGACATCATGCAATGTTATTGCTATCATTGCATGTTGCTGCTGTTGTGCACCATATATTGTTTTATACATATAGAACAATAGGTTTGGGGACTTAGACTTATGTTCAATCCTAAGTAATTGTTTGGGGAACTAATTACTAGATGAGTGACTACAGTACCCTAGTTTGCATTATTAGATGATCTTGTTTAATTTGTGTTCATTTCATGCAAAGATACATGTAAAAGAAAAGAAATTTTTGCATCTAAAGATTACATGTATATATATATGAAAAATAACTTGTATATACTATACAAGGAAAATAACTTTCAAAAGAAAATGCAAGAGTACATGCATACATAAGAGGATGAACATAAATAATAAGGGTGCTAGACATTGCCTAAAGTGATGCATTTTTTACCAAGGTATGAATCTAGTGTGCCCCTATGTGATCCAGAACCTGCAAAGAAAAGAGAGGCGGGGGTTAGATACAAAATATCTAAGCAATGAATGGCATCCTATTACTGATCTTCATCTACAATTATGCATGTGCATAGTCAAGCCATACACTTCTAAAAGAAAAACCAAGCTCACAGTCTCAATGAAATAAATAGTGTATAAAATAATATATGGTGCACAACAGCAGCAAGCATGCAATGAAAATAATATTATTGCATGATGTCTGAGCTCAAATTCAAAATAGTAAGTGTATTAATGTATGATCTAATATCAGCAACCTCATTGATCATTACCTTTCACTCCTCCATCATTATAGAAGAGATAACTACCTACAACTATATTTCATAATTCCTCCTTTGAAGTATATATATATCAAGTATAATTATGAGTTTACATCATATATTTAGTCTTAATAAAATCTTATAAAACAACATAAAACTAACCCAAAATACTTTGTCTTAATAAAATCTTAATAAAATAATATATTTAGTCTTAATAAAATAATACACTTATTGTTTTGAATTTGAGCTCAGGCATCATGCATTGTTTATGAGCTCACTGTTTGATTACTAGCTAATCAAATAGGGACATGAGGTGCTCAAACAGTGAGCTGATAAACAATGCATGATGCCCTAGCTTGTAGCCCGCAAGACATCAAGACATTTCCTCATGAAATGATCATAAACGAGGAGTACCACATAGTGAATATCAACAACAAAACAAATAAAGAGAGATCAAACACTTCACACAATGCCTTGAAGGTAATAGAAATGATGCCCTAGCTCTCAAAGCTCATAGGTCATCAAGCATTCCAAATGAAAAGATGTAAACAATGCCAGTATTAGACAATAAGCTCATGAACAATGTATGATGCCCTAGCTTGCAGCCTGCTAGCCATCAAGATATTTTCTCATGAAATGATCATAAACAGGGAGTACCACACAGTGAATATCAACACCAAAACAAATAAAGAGAGATCAAACACTTCACATAATATATATGTTATTTTATAAGATTTTATTAAGACTAAATATATTGTTTTATGAGCTCACTATTTGAGCACCTGATGTCCCTATTTGATTGGTCAGTGCTCTATTTTTTATACTAATGCTATTAGATCAAATAGGAACATCAATAATAAAATAGAGACATCAGTAATAAAATAATACACTTATTGTTTTGAATTTGAGCTCATAAAATAATACACTTACTGTTTTGAATTGTCAAATGACCAATGATTGATAATTTCAAAAGTGTATCATAATTAAAGGCATGTGAATTCATATTGTACTTAATCTGAATGCCATTGTGTAATGTTTTTACTTACGATATTTTGAGACCCCTCTCCATTTTAAACTAACCTATGAATTGAAAGAAGGAATTATGAAATATAGTTGTAGGTAGTTGTAGGAATTATGAAATGTAGTCTCCATTTTAAACTTTTAAGAAACTTTTACATCTTTTCATCAAATGACCCAAAAACATCAAGAATCGTCATATATGGTTGCTAATAGCCAACTTTAAAAAGAATATGAATGAATACAAACATACATAAGTGGATGAACATAAATAATGAAGGTACCAGACATTGCCCGAAGTAATGAATTGTTGACCCAGGGTTCAATCCAGTATGCTCTTGTATGATCCAAAACCTACAAGGAAGGAAAAGATGGGGTTAGATTCAAAGGATCTAAGCAATGCCTGGCAACCTATTATTGATCTTCATCTATAATTATGCATGTGCATAGTCAAGCCATACACAGACTCAACAAAATGGTAGCATTGGTCCAATAATAGAAAATACATTACAAATACCAAGCTCACTGTCTCAATGAAATAAATAGTGTATAAAACAATATATGGTGCACAACAACATCAAGCATGCAATGACAGCAATAACATTGCATGATGCCCGAGCTCAAATTCAAAACAATAAGTGTATTAATGTATGATCTAATAACAACAACCTCATTGATCATTACCTTTGACTCCTCCATCATTATAGAAGAGATAACTACCTACAACTATATTTCATAATTCCTCCTTTGAAGTCATAGGTTAGTTTAACTATTGGACAATGAGATGATAAGAGTTTCAAATAGATTTGAATAAAAACTAAGAGTATTGAATTTTATTTGTTCCTATTGTGATTTTAGGGGAGAAGAAGGCTAAGGCCTTTTCAGCGGATCAAGGTGGTGTATATAGCTTGTAAGTTTATAGGTTTGCACTTTTTTTGTTTGAGGCTTAATTATACAATATTTATACAATTACTTTTGATGAAATATTTGTGTGAAGAACAAGTGTATTTGACAAAGATAAACATGACACATTTTTTTGAGCTGATTGGGTTGGCCTGGTACCATTTACATGGCCTGGCCAGATATTAAAGAATGAGCTCATGAACAATGTATGATGCCCTAGCTTGCAGCCTGCGAGCCATCAAGACATTTCCTCATTAAATGATCATAATCAAGGAGTACCACATAGTGAATATCAACAACAAAATAAATAAAGAGAGATCAAACACTTCACACAAGTCCTTGAAGGTAATAAAAATGATGCCCTAGCTCTCAAAGCTTGTAGGTCATCAAGCATTCCAAATGAAAAGATGTAAACAATACAAGTATTAAACAATGAGCTCATGAACAATCTATGATGCCCTAGCTTGTAGCTTGTGAGCCATCAAGACATTTCCTCATGAAATGATCATAAATGGGGAGTACCACATAGTTAATATCAATAGAAAAACAAATAAAGAGAGATCAAACACTTAACACAATGCCTTGAAGGTAATAGCAATGATGCCCTAGCTTTGTGGGTCATCAAGAATTCTAAATGAAAAGATGTAAATAATGCCATTATTAAATAGTGAGCTCATCAACAATGTATGATGCCCTAGCTTGCAGCCCGTGATCCATCAAGATATTTCATCATGAAATGATCATAAACAAGGAGTACCACATAGTGAATATCAACAAAAAACAAATAAAAAGAGATCAAACACTTCACACAATTCCTTGAAGGTAATAGCAATGATGCCCTAGCTCTCAAAGTTTGTGGGTCATCGAGCATTCCAAATGCAAAGATGTAAACAATGCCAGTATTAACATTCATATTTTGCCATTAAATAAAGAAATGCCATCAAAATGAAATTGAGTTAATGACAAGACAAAGCTCGAATGCCTACCTCAAGTGCCAGTGCCCTCTTCCCACATAGTTTTGGCCTCTTCGCGAATGCCAAACTTGAATGCCCTCTTCACACCACGCAAAAGTGCAGTGTTGTCTTCATGACAGCTCTTCGAATTCACAAATTACAAATGACACTTTCATTTTCTTTTTTTTGTTTATAACCAAATAGGTGTCACAATTATGATGTCATCATCGCTATTACAACACTGTCAGGGCACTTGAAAAAAAAAAAACACAAATATTAGTGGCATCGCAAATTGGTGTCGAAATTTGACCCCAAATGTTTTAGTCTTACTACGCATAATTTAAAAGCTAGAGAGATCTATTTACCTAATGTTTTCTATCTCTATAAGTAGGATGAAGAGATAGTTAATCATATATTTGTGCACTATCCTTTTGCTGATACTATCTAGACCAAATTCATGGAGCTCTTTAATCTTGATTGGGTATTTCCTTTAGATATTCAAAATGTCTTCTTATCTTGGGTTTGTCCTTCTAAGAATTGTTCTGTGAAATATTTGTGAATATTTCTTTACCCCACATATTTTGGGGTCTTTGGAAGGAGAGAAATGACATGGTGTTTAGAAATCATTCTTCTTCCTCTCAGGTTGTTTTTGAGAAAGTGAAAAGATCTATAATCGAGAATCTTATTACTATAGGCAAAACTAGCATTTTTAAGGATCAATGGGATATAAGATTTTTTGAAAATTCAAAAATTAAAGGTAGAAATAATATTAGCAATAAAATCAATTTGAGGAATGAAGCTAGATGGGATTGCCCACCTAATGGGTGGGTGAAAATAAATTTTGATGGGGACTCGAAAGGAAACCTGAGAATTGTTGGATGTGGGGTGGTGTTAAGAGATGAGTATGAGATATGTAAAGCTATCAAAGCTATTCTATTGGAAATCAATCGAACCATGCAGTGGAAGTGATTGTTGTTTACCAAGGTATCATTCTTGCTAAAGAATATGGGTGTAATAAATTTTGGGTTGAGGGGGATTTAATAAATATTATAAATAATCTTAATAATAAGAATCCCACCTCTTGGTCTATTTATAATGCTATCAAGGTGGTGAAAGATATTCTCAATACTTTTGACTCGTGCATTATAACCCATGTTTTCAGAGAAATTAATATGATTATTGATTGGGCAACCAATAAGGCTTGCAGTAGGGATGACATCATCAATTGGTGGGAGCAGGAAAATATTCCACATGAGGTGAGATCTTGGCTAGAGTTGGATCGTATCCAGACTAAATAGGGAGGAGTTAAAATTATAAATAATGATAAATAAAACTTTAAATATCTCATTGAATCATGATTGTACTAGAAGAGAACATTTTACGAAGAGTACTAAACATGTGAAACCAAACATATTATGGGTATTTTTAGACATAAAAAGAAGGAGCTCCATTAGTTGTCATTGTGTTATTGGTAAAGATAGAAATATTTAGGGTTCGGGAAAAATCTAGGAGAGAGCTATGGGAGGAAATAAGAAAAGGGTCAAACATGCTTCTTGCATGGAATAGATGCAAAACTTTCAAGTGTGGAGTATTTTGCAAAAGGGAGGTATGGACGTGTTCATGAAATGTCTTCATGGAAGTAATACTTCAATTACCATTTATTTCATCAATAATTGGAAGAATGGTAAGATTAAGATGGGGAACTAGATGGTGGAAATTGATGAAGATATTGTTGCTGAAGCTACTGGTTTGTTGAAGGAGGGTGGTAAGTTCTACAAAGATAGGAGAATTTTTTATAGGTCTTTGAACAAATTTTCAGAGGTAGAGGAGGAAAGACTATGGCTTGTCAAAGGTGATAAATCTTACCATGATACAGAGTGTATTTGTGTGCCTTGGAGGTCTGTTCTTTTTTCTATTATTAGCTATGTTACCCTAGATGGTAGGTTTAGTAGAGCTTATGGGTATCACTTTGTAATTTTGAATCATTTTTTGGCATGAGGAAAAAATTAGCTTGCCTTATTATCTGTATTGTTCTTTTAACCATAATATTAAAGAAATTCAAAAGAACCCACAAGGGGACCATGTTTCACACCAGGGTCTTATGGTTCTGTTTTATGATCTCCTTAAGAGAAAAAAAATGGAAAAACCCTTTCTTGAGGGTAAAGCTACTGCTGATGAGGAGATAGAAGAGGATTATAGTGGGTATATCTTAGATTCTGAGACTAAGGATGCCTCAAATGACTCTTCTAAGGGAACTAGCATGAAGAAAGTAAAACCTAAAATGAAGGGAGGGTCTTTGAAAAGAGCTAAAAAGAGTAGAAAGACCATGGAGGATTCTACTACTAAGAAGGATACTAAGGATGATGAATTCTTCATTGAAGACCATATTGCTAAGAGTAAAAAGAGGAAGAACTCTCGAAGGAAGGAGAAAACCCAGAATGTTAAAAGGGTTCAAAAAGACAAGTGTCCAGTTAGAAAGTGTATTTTCATATCTTCTACTAAAGAAGATGATATTGTTGTTGGAATGGCTACTAGGAGTAGTAAGAGAAAGAAGGAGAAGTATCTGATGGATGAAAGACACCTTGATAGGGATATTATGGAGGAGAAAGATAACTCTGTGGGTTTGCAAGGAAATTTCATTTAGGATACCAGAGGAGGTAAAAATGATGGTGTGATTAAAGATGTTGAATTAAATCTTGGTATTGAGGAGCCGGAGAAGGAAAAAAGTAATGATAAAGGAGATAATGAAGAGTTTACCATTGATAAAGATAAAGTGCAGTATGCTAGTCATACTCAGAAGGATATGAAAAACATAATGGGATTCAATGAAACAATTGGGAATTTGTTGAAGGCTATGACCAAAATAAAAAAGGAGCTACAAGAGAAAGATAAAATGATCAAGATTATGGAAAAGGTCAACATTGGTGATAAACCCCTCTTTGTTTGTATTGATGAGCTGTAAAATTCTATTGGAAATGTTGAAGCTATGGGGGGCTACGATGGATAGGTTGGAGAAAAAAATTTGGGATAAGGACAACTTCTATAAAAATATAGAAAAGAGGATGGACAAAATTGAGGAGATTATAAAGAAGATTGGGGTTTAGAGTCATAGTACCTTGAAAGCTAATGCGGAGTAGTTTAAAGTTCTGATGGATAATCTGGAATAACTCAAAGGTAAAGGCAACATGGAGAAGGATGCTAATAAGGATCTGGACATGGTTGGCCCTGGTAAGAGGACTTGTGTGAGGATGAAGAAGGTTTCTACCTAGGAGGACACTGATCTAGAATATATTAAAAAAATTGTTGGTAGCATGGATCTTATGGTGAACCAGGTTGAGGAAACCATGAAAAAAAATTAGCTAGTCTTTTGTTGTCTGGTTGTTGTCCTATTTTTTTGTGTTGTCCCTGTTTATGTTTTGGCTGGTTGGCTATTGAATTTTGTGTTTAGTCTTGTTGCTTTTATGTTGGTGATGTATCACAATAGTTTCTTGATCTCTTAATGCTCTATCTTTCATTCTATGTACAAGGTTTCGGGTCCCTTTTAAAACCTATTTTTAATTAATCAAAACGTTCATATTAAGATAACTTAAAGTTAATATTAATGTCTCCCATAATGTCAATGACATTAGTAGTTGCAATTCTATATTATAGGGGTGGCTAATATTAATGTCATTACCAATGTTATCATTTTACGTTTGTCCTCACAATACCCCTGCCTCTAATGCTTGATTAAGATTGGATGGATTATTAATTTGGCTTGGATAATATTTATAGTTTTCTTAGTTATCAATATGATCATTCCATTATTTTAATACAATGGTTTATATTTCTTTGGTATTATTCATTATTATTTGTGTGTCATTCGACGTGTAAATGGTCGACTTCCCAGCTAGCTTCTAATTTAGGCCTTACTAACAATTTGTGTGGTCTTCCAATGTGTTTGAGCATCTACATACCTGGTGTTTTTTTATAAACCTCCATAACATTATAATTGGTATCCTTCATTAATGACCAATCGATACTATATTTTCATCAACATTGATATTACCATTATTAATATTATCTTCTTGTTAATAACTATAATAGTTTAGTTGGCCTAAACAAACAATCTTGTCTATGGAGATAAAATCCTTTTGTCTACTTGAATAATCTCAATGTTAGCTATGATAATTTGAGGGAATACCAATTGAAGATAATCCTTTTATCTCTTTTCTTACTTACAACACCAATAATTATAGGATTAGCATTTGTAGAGATATCAAGTTAGCATAATAATATTGCTACTAACCCCATGTCCCCATGTGTCTGCTTGAGTACAATATGTGCTTAAATTTAAGCAGTAGGAGTGTCCCCATGCCATTTTTTAATCATGGAAAATGAATAATTTAAAATTTATCCCTACTTTTGTGGAGAAGTCACTGCTTAATATTTAAAAATAAGCTTTGAAAAAAAGGAGGGGCTGGAATAAGTAGTCACTACTTATTGAGAAAAATGGCATATGACTCCATAAGATATTTTCCCTCTCTTTTATTGTCTCCTATTTTTTCTCAAAACACCTATCTACAATTGTTTTAATTAAAATTTTATTTAAACATTCTATTTTAGATGTCTAATAAGAAATAAGCAACAAAAATCAATAATCATGGGGCCACCAACTCCACAAATTGCTGCTAGAAATGTTGAGCAGTGGCTACTAGCAAAAATAAGTTTAGCAATCTCATGGGGACTTGCCCTTAATATTGTTGATAAATGATGTTGAAGAGATCATCTTTCCAGTTAAAGATTTCCATGAAGATTGTTTACTCTAGTTCATTGCCATACAATTGGTAGACGGTTAACTTGCTTTAGTTGACTTTTCAGACAACAGTTAACACCATTTATTTGTCTAGTTTATGTAATAGCTAAAAAGACTCATGTAATACATGGCATATGCATGCCACATGTAATTTTTCCTAGTGCTTTAATCTCTCAATTAAATGTTACAAGAAAGTAATAAATATTAGCCTTTATCTGTTGTTAGAAATATAGAGGATGACCCACATGATGTAATTTGTGTTGGAATTTCAATAAAAAGGAATTTTTGTGTGTAAATTTTTTTTGTTTTAAAATTTCCAATTGGTAGGGTGTGAATCATATTAGAGTCAAATAAATTGCTAATGCATAGCTTGTCAAGAGGTTGCTAGTTTTCAGAGGTGTCTGTAAAGAGAAAAAATTCATCCCTATATCGAATGTTTAGTTGGTGAGGGAAGATGTAGGATAGTGTAAAACCATTGAGCATGAAATATTATACAAATAAGAAGTAAAAATGTTGGTAAAAAATGTAGTGTTTCTCCCAAGGATTAAAAGGGTGGTCTAAACTTAAAAAACCATGTTTGATGATGCCCCATGTTGAATATAGATTATAGTTTGCATAAAGGATGCCATAGTCATTAAAAATGCTGATTGAAGAGTGTAAAGACCCTCGACAATAAAAAAGATTGCAGATTTGTGAAGACAATTGTTTGAGAAAATCACAAACATTTCTAAAGGGCAAATAAAAGATTTTTAATTTTTAATTTTTTTTATGAAGTCAAGAAGAGTGAAGACTTGAGTAAGAAGTTAAAATTTTTGGAAATAGAAAATTAAATTTTTAAATAAACGCCATTAGTTTTTTATGTTGCATGTAGCACATAATATTTATATTATTTTCCTGATCTATTAGTTGTTATGTATGGTGCATCTAATGTTTCTTCAATTAAAGATGATGAAATTCAAGGTAAGGATGTGTTTGCATGTTCAAATGCGGGTTTTTAATACTAATAACAAAGGATGCTTTGAAGACAATATTGCTTTCAAGATAATGAAGAAAATGGGATATGAAGGAAGATGACTATGAAATAATGGATATGAAATAAGAGATCCCATGCAACTGATTATGAGGCTAAAATATGAAGGTATCAAATACGATAAGAGAGATAGATCTGATGCTCCCCCGGTATGACAGATTCATTAGCACAATGAGTGCAATATTCACATTGTTGTAGGGAAGGACATCAAACAGATAATTGTTAGGATCTTCACCCTTGTAGAATTTGTGGGTTGAAGAAACACTTAGAAGAGTCATGTTGGAATAGACAATGCAATGGATAATCTATGAAAGATTGTATGCAGGTTGATTATGGATGGATCAATGGATCCTAGTGGTAAAATGTAACAAAAATGTTGAAAATGTTGTAGAAACCTTAAATTTTGTATGTTAGAAAAGATAGTGGTGAAACAAGGTTTTAGATATTTGAGTGAAGTAGTCAATGACTACTTGTTCTGATTGGCGCATGGAAGTGTTGTGAGTTTTCTCTATGAGAAAAGAAGAGAAGATTGAGCCTTTTATCTCTCATGATGGAGTGAGATGAGTGTTGACTTCTATTAGAAGTATACTATGTCATTCTATAAGGCTATAGTGGTGAAAGGTTGTACGATAAGTTGTAAGGATCAATTTTGAGTACTTTGAGATCAAATTATAAGTCTCAATAGATCAATGGGGATAATCAATGGGGAGTATGTTGATAAATAATATTGATGTGATCCTCTAGTTGGTTAAAGATTTATATGTAGGTTGTTTACTCTAGTTCAATGCCATGCAATGCATAAACAATTAGCTTGCTTTAAAGTTTACTTGTCAGATAATAGTTAACATCATTTATTTGTCTAGTTTATATAATACTTAAAAATACATGTAAAACATGGCATATGCATGTGTAGTTTTTATTAGTGCTTTAATATCTCAATTAGATGGTACAAGAATATAATAAATATTAGTCTTTCTTTGTTGTTAGAAATATTAGTTAGTCTAATATCCTATTTGATAGTTGTCTTATTTCATCTTTCTCACATCTAATATAATCTCTGCAAATGATTAATCTGTAGAATACATACATGCAGACCAAGCAATTAAGTTAGATCAAAAAGTTAAAAATACTTTGAATCTTTTTTGTGATCAGTCATTTCGTATGTATACAACACCCTACAAGCTATTAAAAATAAAATAATTCAAGGCCCCATAAAATATTAAGAAGTTATAAAAAAATATAAATATGATGCAATAATGTACATTTAAATGATTTTGTTTAAAGCAATAATTTATCTAGTGACCAGATGTCAGACTTGAAGCCATATGGGATATCTACAACTAAGAGCACATAATTTGGCATTCCCGCAACCTACAAAATGAAAACATTCAAAATCAAATGAAATAGATATCAAATGTTGGAGCCGCTCCTTTTGCATTTTTATTTAAACACCAAAAAAGGTTTAACTTAATTTGTTTCATTTTAATGAAACCACAATTATAAATGTTTAGCTCATCATGAAGATTATTGATCACTCAAAAATCTTCTATAGATTGGGGTGAAAACACATATGTTTTTTATTACAGGAAAAAACAAGTTTTAAGGGGGACTCGAAACCTTGAACAAGTTGAAATAAAAAGATTACATCATTAAGCATACTGAAATGCACCAAGATCTTGAAGAACCTAAGCCAACTCCTTACACATTTCCTCCGCTTCCTTCTTTGCCTCAAAGATCTTCTTGATGGTCTCAATGAAGTCAGAGAGCTCAAGGATCCTTTCCTAGATTATTTTCCTTTTAGCAGACCGAGTATGTTTTCCTGGACCCTCATCACCTACATCATCATTTTCCTCCTTAGGTTTCTTAATAGGGGAGCCGACATCTAGCTTTTCTTTGATAGACATAAAACACTCTAGGGCTGAGCCCATGAACTGATGGTTATCCTGCATATGCTTCTTCACCGCATTCTCCAGATTCTCAACTTTGACTTGCAAATCTTGCATTTTCTTATCCCTATCATTATCCTTATTGTCGTCTATACCTTTCAAACCAGTCTCCACCATCTCCACCAGAGAGTCCATTTTAGTAGAGATAGAGTGATATTTTAAATTAAGATTCTTAATTTCTTGAAAAACCCATTTCACTAAGAGAAATGAGTACATGGACACTGCCTTCACAGTTTGGAGAACCTTGAAAGGAGGGTCAATTTTATCATCCATGTCTTCTTTGAGCAGCTACACATTATGTTCTTGCAAATCAACCATTTTGGCAAAGGGGATAGTTAGAGAAGAGGAGGGATCATTCTCCTTCTCAGCAATAGGGGAATCCCTCTATTTATCGGAGTGGACCTCCATAATGACTTCCAATTTGGGGGAGATAGGAACGTCATGTTCCTCCAAGCTATCATAATCCACCAGAATGGGGACCAGCTTACCACCCTCATCCTGCTCTTTGTTGTCCTCCTCATTATCCTTGATATTAGGGTTGTCCCCCACATCCATAGTATCAACAACCTCCTCCTCCTTGTTCTCTCTATCCTCAGAGATAGTATTCAACACCGATAGAGAAGCTTCACTATCCTCCTTAAATGAATTAGTTGGGGCCACCTAACCCTCCATGCTATCACCATTAGACTCAGTGTCCATACTAGTATCGTTCTCCAATTTGATTTTTTTACCAGATAAAATCTCCTCTTTGCAACCCGAATCCCTAGGAAATTTCTTAGCCAAGCCAGAGGCTTTAGGTGAAGAAATGATGGGGCTAGAGATGGCCTTTTTCTTGATGTGTTCCACAATGAGGAGAATAAGCCCCTCATGTAGGATAGGCTTATTCTCTTTCCTCCTATGGTCCATAATACTAAGGTAAAGAGACTAAAGAAGATAAAAGGGAATAAAAACCCTAATCTTGTGATAGAAATGACAAAGCAGCACAAAGTGGTAAGAGTGGGCATGTTTATACCTACCATCCAGGGTGATGTACTCCATGACCACAGTCATAACCTTTGCCCAAATTTATTTGAAGGAATCAACATCATAACAACCACTGGAATCTTTCACTAGACTCTTCACCTCAACTTCACTTTTGGGGAAGCACTTAATGGATTTTTGAGAAACTCTCTTATCTCTATAAAATTTAATACCCTTTAGGCTCAGACCGGACACCTTAGAGATAAGTTCTTCAATAATGTTGACAGTGAGACTAGCAATGGTCACCGTGCCATCCTTCTAAGACTCGGCAAACACCTTTGTAGCTCCATCTTTAAACCCATGCAAACATTCCATATATGTAGTGAGACCACCCTTTCTTAGTTTATCTCAAACCTCCATCATGTTCTTCCATTTCATATAGTCCTTCAGTTCCCTACGATTGAGCCTTCCACCCATTTTTTTAATATCAGCAACCATTGCAGAGAACAAGCAAATGTAGATGATGAAAAAAACTTTAAAATACACACCAATAATCTCATGTCTTCTTTCAATAATCTTGGGCAAGGCAAAGCTTTCTGTAATCATTTTAACCAATTTAACAATTTGGTGTCTTTTCATCATAACTTCTTGAGATCCTCCAAATCTATTCTTTTTCTATGAGTCCT
Organism: Chamaecyparis obtusa; assembly: GCA_027943335.1. Lineage (NCBI taxonomy): Eukaryota > Viridiplantae > Streptophyta > Pinopsida > Cupressales > Cupressaceae > Chamaecyparis > Chamaecyparis obtusa. The sequence continues at coordinate 99,127 of BSBK01005477.1, forward strand.
ATCAAAATCCAACTTGGCCTTCAAATCAATGGTGAGATTTTTCCTGTCATGCCAAATGACAATGTCCTTCACCTTAACAACATAGTTAGCCAACTCATCAGTAGTACCATTCACCTCACAGTACACATGGGAAATGATAACATGCTTAAAAGTGTTAATGATTATCTGGGCCTCCTAAATAATCACCTTTATTGACCATGATGGCTTTGTGATATTTTTAATGCAATTTAAGATATTCATTGAATCACCCTCGATCCACACATTTAGAGACATGTCTTTTTTAATAATTTTAAGGGTTTGGAGGAGGACCATGGCCCCCACAACATGATTGGTTTGAAATCCTATGGGAAGCACCACAGAAGCAAGACAATTTGCCATGTCATCTCTTATGAGACCACCACAACCCGTGGGACCTGGGTTGCCCTTCGCAGCCTCGTCAAAATTAATTTTGATCCATCCTGAAGGAGGGGAAAACCAAATAGTGTTCTCCCATTTAGTAGCTGGCATATTATTAGAACCAGCACTAAGATCTCCAACAATAAAATCTTGCTTCAAACCATTCGACAAGTTGTAGTTCTCCTTGATGCTTCTCTTAATTTTATCAGCAACCACCACTGGCAGGAGAGCAGTGTTTCTAAAAACTCTATCGTTGCGCTCTCTCCACAAACTCTAGACAATATGAGGAGCAATAAGATTCCACAAATGCTTGTCCATAGGAATCTCTGTATTTCTCCATTGGGTACTGAAATTCTCCATGTTATTAGGAAAAATCTAGTTGATCTTTTAGCACTAGAGGGTAAGACCCCAGACCTCCCAAGCATATCTACAGTAATAGCCAAATGGAAAACCAATTCCTCCGCCTCCTTCCAAAGAAAGCATCTATTGACCAGAACTATGCCATGTTTCTGGAGGTTGTCAATGGTAAGAATTTTGTTCTGCAAAACTAGCCAGAAGAAGATATTAATTTTAGGAATTAATCTTTAATCCTAAACCTGGGCCCAAAAGGGTGGAGGATCCGACTGCTTCAATAAGAGATCAGAGGAAGAGGCCATAGTGAAGACACCAGAAGGGAGGATTCCCCAAATCAGCTCGTCATCTCTAGATAGGTCAACTTTCCATATCTTCAGGTCCAGCAGTAGGGGCTTAAGGGCCTTATCAACAATAGAAAGGTCAATCCATGAACTATTCCTCCAGTAATCCCTGGCCCAAGGACCAAATCTCTGAATGCAGGCATTAATAAAAGGTTGGAAGGAAGTAATAGAGTTCAAAGGAATATCTTTGAGCTAGCAATCATCCTAGAACTTAATTCTTCAGCCACTGCCGAAATACCATCTAGCCCCTTTAAAGACCATTTCCTTAACTTGTTGGATGCAATTCCAAATGAATGAGCCCTAAACCTTAACCTTCGTCTTCATGAAATTAGAGATGTGGGGGAAAGAAAAGAGATATTTGTTGTGGATAATTTCATTCCACTCCTTCCTCACCCCAAAGATCCTCCAAATTTGTTTCTCTAGGAGCACCTGATTGGTAACCCTTAAAGGACAGATACCCATTCCCCCACACTTCTTTGGAGTGCACATCTTGTCCACCTTTCTGGAATAATAATCCAATATGTTATGGTTTATATTTTTCCACCTTTCTGGAATAATAATCCAATATTTACAATTTTTTAATAGAGATGATTAGGGTATGTGTAGGATCATGGTATACCAAGCTATGGCCTTAAGTGGCAATGAAAAATCAGAAAATCGGGGTTAGTCAACTTGACGTAAAAAGTTGAACATCTTGTCAACCTTATGTCAAAAAGTTGTAAGAAATAGAATTTGTAGGAAATTGAATCTAGTTTCTAAACTACTAGCCCTTTTTTGAAAAAAAAATTAATCTAATTGTTGAATATTTTAGATTTCAATGTAGTAGTATGAAAACCTCAGGAAAAAGATAAAAAGTACATGTATGTCTTACCGCCTTAATCAAAACCAAATGATGATTTTTTTCACAAGATTCTAGATATAAGTAGTAGACTCATACCCACATGTGACACATATTTTTGTGTAATTTTTTCCCAACTAAATAATTAATTATAAATTTTTTACTACAACTTTTTTAGAATAAAAAAATCTCGTGTCTGACCTCCTTAACTAATTTTAAACTTTACAAAAATGAATTCTTTTTTTTTTCTTATAGTAGGTGAAACATATAATGTGATGCATGTTTTGGATTTCAAAAAGGTTAAACCATTTGAAAGTTATAGTTCTTTTTCAATCTATTTGTCAATTAGGACTTTAGAGGTAACTCAATTTGAAAATAAGTAATAATTACTTATTGTACTCAAAATTTGACAACAATTATATTGATGAAAAGTTGATAATCTTTTTAAGAAACCCTTTTTGTTTCATCAAATCTGGGTTAAAAAAAGGTTGTTAGCTACATGGTCAAAGTTTAGAGATCAGAGGAAATATGGTAAACACATTTTTTGGGTTGATCATCCACGTTTGACATTCCAAAGCCAAAACCCAAGGCAAATCCCGAGCCTAATAGGGTATCACAATCCAAATCGGGTATCTAAAATATAATCAAATACTCGATTTGGACAAGTTTGAATTCAAATTTCACTTTTCCCACCAACGTCATTTATGTTATTTTTTTATTTGAAATTTTCATTAGTTGATTTATAGGAATTGAATTTATGATTTTTTATTTATATTTGTTCATTGGTGTATTTTAATTTATTTATAATTTATTTATTATTTTATTTTATATTTTGTTTATAATATTTTTTAATTAAAATATGATCTTTATAAAATTATTTAAATAATGTACAAAATTAAAAAATATATGTTATTAGATATTCTCTTTTAGATTATGTGATATATTATATAATATATTATATTTAATGATTCTCTCTCTCTCTCTCTCTCCCCTTCTCTCTCTCATATATAAATAATAATATGAGTAATAATAAATATAATACCAATTTATTAATATTAAAAAACAATACACTATTAATATTACTAAATATCATACTAGTAATATAATATAATATAATATTAATATTAATATAATATAATACTAATATTATACTATTATACAATACTAATATAAATAATACTAATCTAATACTAATTTATATAATACAAAATTAATATATATAATATAATATAATATTAATATAAATAGTAATAATATAATACTAATACTAATGTCATATAATACTAATATTACTAAATATCATACTTATATTAATATAATATAAATTTACCAATATTATACTATTATACAATACTAATATAAATAGTAATAATATAATACTAATTTATTAATATTAATACTAATATCATAATATTAATAGTATAAAAAATGAAATCTAAAACAAAAATTAAGAACTAAAATCAAAATTGAAAATAACATTCAAATGAAAATATTGAAAATTGAAAATGTTGAAACTTCAAATGAAAAGAAAAATTTGAGTGGGAGTAAATCAAATGTCTGATTTGCAATCGAGTATCTAATTTTGTACCAGATACCCAATTAGGCTTGTGCATCGTAATTAGCTTTGGCCATGTGTACTGACACCCAGACCTACTAAAAAGTCAACATGCTTTACCAGTGAAAAATAGATTTTTTTCACATTGCCACTTTTTGGCATACTGATGAAGAGCACTCCCCTTAATACAACAAACACATAATAGAAATAGAGAAGCAACAACAATTTACAAGAACAAAAAATTGGCTTCTTATTATCTCCACAAGTGTGGAATTATGAATTTTAGAATTACAATATGCAAAGCCACATGGGCATTCTCCTTACAATATTCTGTAGGACAAAACCTTGAATCATTACCTAGATCTACCCAAAACTACCCTAGACAACACTATGGGCCTTCTTTATATAGGCAATTTCCACCGCTTGAGAAGGTTCTAGAAATTTAGCCCATAGGACCGGCCAAACTTAGAATTATTTTATTTTTCAATTTATTACATCAAAGTTGGCTCAAAATAACTTTTGAAACCCAAACAAAGTTTTTGAAAGAAATTTACTTTCTGCCATTTCAGGCGGCCCAACTTTCGGAGACCATAAGTCATGACCCGTTGACTTGATTAACTATTATGACCCCAATTCAGAAAGGGCACGAGGAGCTGTATAGTGCCTAACTTATGCAAGCTCTAGTCAGCCAAAGTTTCAACCTCATCCAGGGCCTCTAAAGCCTTCAAAACTGAGTTCAAAGTTTCTGTACCCTGCTGCCAATACTGAAAATTTTCAATATTTTCAAAATTAGACTTGATCTAGCAATGAAACTTTACTGGCAGGCTGATATGACTAAGATGAACCTCCACATGTGAAATCAGAACATTCTGAGACTGTATGACCAACTTACTAAAAAAAGAAAGTTTCCATAAATAGTAGCTTTGCACAAGATAACTCTTATTGAAAAGAAACCAGAAATATTTTTGGGTGATGTAAGATTTCTCTTACACCCAGGATGCTCCTACATCAAACACCCAGGGTAATTTGAGAAGTGACCCCGTCATGTCTCAAGTGTGAAGAGGAAAACAAAGATGGTTAACCTCCTCCCTTGTTAGCCATGATGAATCTTCAACAAGTCATCCCTTCCATTTGACCAAATATTCTTCATATGTCTTTTTCCTTGTGCTTCTACCAACATGACTATCCAGTATATCCTCAATCTCCTTGATAGCTAAACTAGTTGGTGGAATACTCCACTATGATGTTGTCATCTCATCTTCAACATCTCCCTTATGATACTCTATCATATCTAAAATGTTAAACACTGGTGAAATATTCAGCTTAGTAGGCAATTCTACCTCATATGCATTTCCTGAATCATGCTTCTTTAGTATCTTACATGGCCCAAACTTCTTCATTTTCAGCTTGTTGTATGTACCAACTGGAAATCGCTCCTGCAAATGAACCATGAATTCATATCTAACCTAAAATTCCTTATACCTCCTTTTCTCATCTGCCTTAGCCTTATACTGTGCATTCATCTTGGTAATGTGCTTCATCACCTCCTCATGGATGTTCTTCAAGTGTTCTACAAAATACTCAACTTCAACACTACTTATTTCCCTTTATCTATATTTCTCAATTCAAATGCATTTTTGGGACTACTTCCATATACAATCTAGAATGGTGATTTACCAGTGCTCTTGTTGACAGAATTATTATATGTAAATTACGCCTGTGGTAAAATCAAATCCCATCCTCTTGGCTTATCTCCAACCAAACATCTCAAGAAATTTCCCAAACTCTTATTCACCACCTCTATCTGTCCATCAGTCTGTGGATGATGTGATGAATTAAACTTTAAATCTACCTTCAACTTCTTCCACAATGTGCACTAGAAATATCCAACAAACTTAGTGTCCCGATCTGAAACTATACTCTGTGGAAAACCATGTAGTCTCACCACTTCTTTGAAAAACAATTTTGCTATATGAACAACATCATTAGTCTTCTTGTAGGGAATGAAATGTGTCATCTTTGAAAATCTGTCAACCACCACAAAAATTGAATCATGTCCCCACCAAGTCCTTGGTAAACCAAGAACAAAGTCCATACTGATATCCTCCCAAGGTTTCTCTGGTACAAGTGATGGATGATACAACCTTGTATTCTACTTCACTCCTTTCACCATCTGACACACTCTACAACTCTATACAAACTTCTTGACATCTTGCTACAACTATGGCCAATAATAATTCTCACTGACCAAAGCAAGGGTTTTATCACAACCAGAATGACCAGCCAATCCTCCGCTATGCTTCTCCTTGATGAGATTCTCCCTCATATAAGTTCATGGAATGCACAACTAGCTCCCTCTAAGTAGCATATCATCTTGAATAATGAAATCCAACTACTTCATTATGTCTAGAGTAACAAGTTCTTTCCAAGCTTTCCAAGCTTCTCCAAAAGCAGGATCCTCTGGATACAAATTCTTGAGTTCCTTAAACCCAGCCACCTCAATTTTCATCTCTGTTAGCAATAGTTGCCTTCTACTAAGCACATCTGCAACCCTATTAGACTTTCCACTTCTATGTTTCAAAACAAATGTATAACTCTGCAAAAAACTCAACCATTTCAAATGCCTCTGATTCAACTTTCCTTGACTATTCAAATATTGCAAAGCTTGATGACCAGTATACAAAAAAAACTCCTTAGGAAGTAGATAGTGTCTCCACTTCTTCAATGCCTAAACTATAGCATAAAATTCTTGATCATAAACATAATATTTTCTCTTGGCATCATTTAACTTCTCACTGAAATAAGCAACACGTTTACCTTCTTGGCTCATAATAGCTCCTATTGTAGTACCACTAGCATCATAGTCTACTTGAAACACCTTATTAAAATCTGAAAGTACTAAAATAGGTTGTTCTATAACCTTTTGTTTCAATAGTTTAAAACTCTTATCTGCCCCATTAGTCTACTTGAACTCTTTTCTATCCCCTCTCATTGTTTCAGTTAAGGGTCCACAAATACTGCTAAAATTTTTGATAAAATTTTTATAAAAACTAGCCAAACCATGAAAAGATCTTACCTTAGTAGCACTCCTTGAAGTAGGCCATTCAAGGATAGCTTGTACTTTCTCTGGGTCCATTTTTAGACCTTCTGCTGAAACTACAAATCTCAAATACACTAACTCTTTCTTCACAAAACTGCACTTCTTCAAATTTATCAACAATTTCTCTTCTCTCCATTTCTCAAGCACCATATGAATATGCATCATATGCTCCTCCAATGTCTTATTGAAGATCAAAATATCATCTAGGTAAACAATGACAAACTTACCCAGAAATTATTTCATAACCTCGTTCATGAGCCACATGAAAGTGCTTGGTGCATTGGTTAGTCCAAAAGGCATGACTAACCACTCATACAGTCCTTCCTTTGTCTTGAATGCAGTCTTCCATTCATCTCCTTCTCTGATCCAAATCTAGTGATATCCACTCTTTAGATCTATCTTTGAGAAATATACAGCTCCACTCAAATAATCCATAATATCATCCATCTGTGGCAATGGAAAGCTATACTTGATTGTGATCTTGTTTATTGCCCTAGAGTCTATACACATACTCCATTCTCCATTCTTCTTTGGTGCTAATATCGCTGGTATAACACATGGACTCAAACTCTCTCGAATCAACCCTTTCTGTAACAACTCATGTACTTGTCTGTTCAACTCTTCACTTTCTACTGGTGTCATTCTATGCGCTACCTTATTTGGAAAATTGGCTCCTGAAATCAAGTCCATCTGATGACTGATCTTCCTTACTAGTGGTAATCCATTAGGTACATTATCAAACACAATATCCTAAAACTCATTCAACAAATTTGCAACTTCTATAGGTACATCTTCTACTTCCTCCTTACCAACTTTTGGAATTAAAGCAAAACACACATGCTCATGCCTCATACTATCTAGGAACTTTCTTCCATCAAAAAAAGTTATTCTTGCACTACCACATACCTTTTCTTCTATATCATTTAATGGCTTTAGCTTATGTTTCACTCCATCCTTCATCAGGGAATAGGTATTCGCATGACCATCATGTACAACATGCCTGTCAAACTGCCATGGTCTACCCAACAACATATGACATGCATCCATAGGTATGATATCACATAGTACCTCATCATGGTATCCGCCAATCTTGAACTTCACTAGGCATTGTTCATTGACCATGACCTTGTGGTCATGCTGCACCCAGGCAATCTGGTATGGATGTGGGTGTTTCTATCTTTTGAGCTTCAACTTTGTCACCATCTCTTCTGACACCAAATTGTGAGTTCTTCCACTATCAATAATCACATCACAACATTTACCCTCACACTTGCATCTAGTGTGAAACAGGCTCCTCCTTTGCTCAGGTTCATTCTCACCACTTAGTAGGCCTCTTATGTTAACCAGCATTTCTCCTCTTTCAACATCTTTAGAATGTGATGATCTGGCATCTTCATCTACATGTGCAACCCTGGCCTAGCCTTCATTCCTCCTATATGTCCTTCCTTGGCATTGAGGACATTCAAATGCCCTATGACCTTCTTCTCCACAGTGAAAACATGTTCCACGCAAGCCTCCTCTTCCTAATCCTTGTCCTCTTCCTCTTCCTCTCTGATCTCTATTATTCTAATCATGGAAATGAGTGGAAGTGTTTCCTCTATAATTTTGAATACTGGCCTCATCCTTCTTTTTCAAATCTTCATTTCAGCATCCATAAGATCATCCACCACGACCTCTTCCATTTTGTCTGCTCTCAAAATTCTTGTTAAGCTTTTCCTCTACTTTTAGGGAAAAATGATATGCCTCTTCAATATTGTTCATTCGAACTAGATTCAACTCCTTCTGAATGCTCGACCTCAACCCATTAAGGTAACAGGCAACTTTCTCCTTATCAGCTTCCGCATGGCCTGTTCTGATGAGGATTTGATAGAACTCCTCCATATACTCTTGAATAGATCTTCGTGCTTGCTTCAAACTTTTCATTTTCTTTAGTAGGTCAAGCTCATAATCAACAAGAATGATCTATTGCTTCAATTTATGCACCATCTGATCCCATCTTATGATTTTATCCTTTCCTCTTCAATTTTGCTCCAACTAAATCTCTTTCCACCAGATCTTCGCATGGCCCTTTAGTCTGGCCTTTGCAAACTTGACCCTATCAGGATCCTTGATATCTTCATACTTGAAATATTCTTCACATTTATTGATCTAGTCAATCAATTCCTCTAGGTTAAGATTTCCTAAAAATGTAGGGACCTCAATCTTAGGTCTTTTCCCAATCTGAGAAATGGCACAGAAAAGACTATCTTCTTCTGCTTGATTCAAAACTTTGACTTCTCCTTCCTGATCAGAATTTCCTTCTTCAACTTCATCCTCACTTTGGTCTTTGACATTAAAATTCATTCCTCTACGAATCTCTTCCTGTAATGCTCACACTTGTCTCTGGAGCACTCTAACCTCAGGTGTCACAACACCAACTCTTCCACCATGTTCCCTTCATGTAGGCATTTTCACGTTGCTCATTGAAACCCTAAACCACGGTCCTATACAAACTACCTCACAGTCGGTGATCTATCTACATAGTCAAGAACTCCCACTCTAATACCACTTGATGAAGGGCGCTCCCCTTAATACCACAAACACATAACATAAACAGAGAAGCGACAACAATTTGCAAGAACAAAAAATGGGCTTCTTATTATCTCCACAAGTGTGGAATTATGAGTTTTTGAATTATAATATGCAAAGCCACATGGGCATTCCCCTTACAATATTCTATAGGAAAAAGCCTTGAATCATTACCTAGATCTACCCAAAATTGTCCTAGACAACACTACGGGCCTTCTTTAAATAGGCAATTTCCACTGCCCGAGAAGGTTCCAGAATTTAGCCCATAGGGCTGACCAAACTTAGAATTATTTTATTTTTCAATTTATTACATCAAAGTCGGCTCAAAATAAATTTTGAAACTTAAATAGAAATTTTGAAGGAAATTTATTTTCCGCCATTGCAAGTGGCCCAACTTCCAAAGACCCTAAGTCATCACCCATTGACCCGATTGATTATTATGACCCCAAATTGGAAAGGGTGCGAGGAGCTCTATAGTGACTAACTTGTGCAAGCTCCAATTAGCCAAAGTTTCAACCTCATCCGGGGCCTCTAAAGCTTTCAAAACTGAGTTCAAAGTTTATGTACCCTACTGCCAATACCAAATTTTTTTAATATCTTCAAAACTAGACTTGATCTAGTAATGAAACTTTACTGGAAGGTTGATATGATTAAGATGAACCTCCACATGTGAAATCAGAACATCCTAAGACCGTATGACCAACTTACTAAAAATATAAAGTTTCCATAAATAGCAAGTCTGCACAAGATAGCCCTTATTGAAAAGAAACCAAAAATATTTTTGGGTGATGCAAGATTGCTCTTACACCTAGGATGCTCCTGCATCACATACCATGATCCTGCACATTCCTATTAAGAAAATGAAATAGTTCATTATCAAATTGAGTAAAATTATTTATCTAAAAATTTTTAAAGGAGTTGTACAGAAATTTTATTGACTTGTTCAGTTAGACTTAAATTCCAACTGGTTTTTCTTTACTATACAATTCAAATTTTTTAAAAAATTGATACCTCTCGACTTTCTTTACATAAATTTGTTAAAATATAGGTATGCTTTATAGTAATGGTACTAACTAGTGATGCGTCGATATTTGATAATGATATGCTCACATTGTTAGTACCAATTAGTAGAATTACTATAAAGCATTGATATGGGCAACATTTAGGAGGCGTTGATACTAACAAGTGGTCTCAGGTGAAACCCTCTCTAGTAAGTACCTACTATGATAATGACAAGTACCTTGTGATTTATTAATATGACCTAGCATCAAGAATGCCTGTGTGACCCAGAGAGGAATGATTGAACTCACTATTTCTAATGGTATCTTTATGCATGTGCGTGTATTAATACTATAAGGATATGCTTGAACTTTTTTTTTGCAAGTATTTTATCTTCATCTTGTGTGGCATTATTTTGGGTTAGGAGAGTTGACAAGTATGATATTTTTTAAATGACTTTCATAAAGGTCTATATTTAGTTAATTCCATAAATCCCATATGGTTCTAAGGATGATATTAGAGGGAAAATATTCAATTGCATTTGATGATTTTACATTTCTATTTTTAAATATATGCTAGCGCCAATTAAGAGACCCTATCTGGCAGTGAAATAGGTGATAAACTATGTTGTATTTATATTTCTCACATCTAACTAGTAAATATAGTAAACCCTAATGTCTTATTCTTTCTCATGAATGGTGATTGAGTATAAGGAGTAGGGGCAGAAATTTTGTTGGTTTAGCACAATGGAATGACTTTGTTTCTTTCCACTAGGAGAGACCTCTACATTCTCTTGGTGAAAATCAAAATATTCGTGTATGTAAACATGCATTATTTTGTCTTTCTTGGGTGAGGCTACTGATGTGAAGGTGGACAAGGGTCATCTAATTTCTTAGTGATTATTACTAGAACTTGCACCAAAAGGAGGTTCAATGGTTACGCTAGTAGCAAGATATACAATTGGTATCATATTAAACTATAGAGAAACATAAAATAATTAAGAATGCAGATTCTTATTTTTTTGATAAGGAAGAAACTTAAATTTTAAAATGTAATTTAGGATGGTCATAATGTACAATGTGTGATCACAAATACATGGGGGAGATGAATGGTTTGATTGTATGGATTTTGATTTTTTAGGAGGAAAGGTTTTGCAAGTAGACTTCCTCTTTTTTTCCTCATAATTGTATATAGGTTGTTTCCCATTTTTTAGTATCTCTCAAAGGATAACATTGGTTGAATGTGAAGGTTTCTTATTGACTTGCCTCTAGACGTGGTTGTGAATATCAATCTCTTCCTCTTCCTCTTCATTCTACCAATGTTGACTATTTTTGTTTAGTGTGGGCCATTGGGATTTGTGTATGGTTATAGATCATTCCATTGTGAGTGGTATTTTCCTTCGACTGCCTAGTGACATAGGAACTATTAGTACAATTTTGGGGTCATCTTGGTTCCATGGTGGCCCACATTAATTATTGATTCTTGCTAAAAATTACATCAAAACATTTGGTGTGATGGAACTAGGGTTGTAGTGAATTATTTTGACAAGATCTCCATTCACTATCCATACTTGAATCCATATGTTTGTTGTAAGCATGATGCATTGGCCTTTTCAAAGAAGGACCTATTTCTCAATTTATTCATCACCAACTACATTTTCTATTATTCTCCTATTGCTTGTTGCAATGCTTATTACAATTGGGAAATTCAACAATTTCAACATCCTTCTATTGTGTAGCTTGATTAAATCATTGGTAGAAAATAGATGCATTGAGTTGTCAAATTCTTCCTTTTCATTTGATGTAATTTGTTTTTTTGCGTGTCATCAAGAGTTGCCAATCTTATTTCCTTATCTCCACTTCTCATATGTTTTGTAACATCTAATGATATTGTGCATGTATTTTACTTTCACCTTTCTATTGGAACATTAGCTATAAGGTGACTATCATCGTGAACCACTCCCATAATGTTGTAGCAGTTGAATGTGATGTGTAGATAGGATCCAAAGTATATGTGTTGATTGTGAGGAAATGAATACCTCTATCTTCTATCTATTATTTATTTAGTATCTTTGGCACTATGAAGCTTAGTTCATCAATAAGGATGTATCTTATGTCCTTCAATTCTTCATGAAATGATGTTAATGCTTTCCCTTGCAATGTTTTCATTTCTTTAATGGTAATCCTAAGAACTAAATGTATAGTCAATGCATATGTGTTGAATGTAGAAATATCTATAGGAGATAGTGTGAGAAATTGGCTTTTTTTTCTATCATCTCATTGTTGAGTGCATTCCTTATGCAAGCTATCAACTAAGACTTTTGTGTACTCGTTATTCCTTGGATGACCATGTGTAGTGGTTGGGAAAAGGGAATTTTTTTGTGGTTTATACTTACTTTGAGCACTACTTCTTTCTCTATTGACATTACATAGATTGGAGTGTAAAAGTTAGACAAAATACTCCCATCTTGCCTAAATGTTTTTTTTGCATTTATAAACTGCATTGCAATGCCATGTAAATTTTGGGGATTGCAATCAGATCCTATCTATTATTCTTATCAAACTCATGTTTGTCAAGAATATCAAGTTCATTTAGGTTTATATTATTTAGGGGCCCCATTTGTGAAAATAATTGTCATTCATTCAGCTCTAGTATTTCACCCACGATGGTGTCATTATCACTCTCTTCTTCTTATGATGTTGCTTCCTTTTGGGTGATGCAATTAACGTGCCGTATTTTATATCTGGCTGCATTTAATTGCTTCCAATTTGTAATTATTGAATCCTTAGCAAGTCCTATTTTATTGGTTTGAGTCCTCATCTAGGATATTTTATAACTTTGGGTAAACATTCACAATGAATTTTATTACCTATCTCCCATTCCATTTATATTGCAGATTCAAGTGGTGTTGTTGTCTTGAGATCTAGAGGTTGTTTAATATGCATTTGTAAGTATGTAGACTACACCTTGCTTTCACTTCTTATCTTTTTAATTTGTTGGAACACATTTTGTCAAATATTCAAAGATGTGAAAGGATGACTGTAAATAAAAGGGGTAGTTTTTCAAGCATGTGAGATGTTTCTTGTGCCCCTATATCATGGTTTTCAATAATCTCTATCATAAAATTTTGATATGCTACAAGAGTTGGTATGTTTTCTTGTTGGGTCACTGATATTCTTTTTAACATATTGTAATCACCTGATAATGGACAAGATCAATCAAGTGAGCAACCAAGGAAAAATCAAAGCAATTAAATCAAATCAAGCTAAAATCAAAGCTAAGTTGCAATTAAGCCATACTCCAAATTTAATTGAAAATCAAAAGCCATTAAATCAATCGAAATCAAATAAATCATGATAAATCAATAAATTGTGCAATTAATCTAATTAATTGCATAGTTCATTTAAATCAAATCAACCCATTCAAGGGGTACACATGGCTAAACATATTAATTAAATTCAATTAATTAAATCTTATTTTCCCTCAACCACCAAATGGGAGGAAAAGGCATCAACCAATAGGATTTGATGACCAAGCTCACATGGATCAAGCCCGCATTGAATCTCCATCACACATAAGGAGAAAGAATCTTGTCCACCCATTTTGTCCTCTTGTCCTAAGTTTTGAGGACAAAATATTTAAATGGTCTCCAAAGGTGGAACTATGGACCTAAGCCTAACCCAACCATGATCAAATCAACTCCACCCCCTGCCCTTGCCAAAATCTATAAAAGCAAGGCTAAAATCAGGAATTTATCATCCATAATTATTTGAATAGCATCAAACCTCTTGCAATTTTAAGCTAGAAAGACAAATCTAGGAGCTAATTAGACTAATTTCTATTGGAATTAAATTGTTTTAGCTTTGTTTATCATATTTTATCATATTAGGACTGTCACTAATAGAATCTTGTTGAGAGCTTCACATTAGCATCCCTAATTAGAGAGCCATAGAGTGCTCATTTGTCATTTATCTTGCTTATTTAGATTGCTAGTTGTGGTAATTTAATTCTTATTTTGAGTTATTTGACAAAACTAACCGTATGAAGGTGATTTCCATAGCACACAAAATGACGCCCATAATACCTTTCATTTACCGATGGGGGAGATGACAATTACTCCTGAGGATGTATTTCATTTGTTATGCATCCCTACTCATGGGGAGATTGTTTACTATGATCAGGTGTACGATGGGACAACATGTAGGTGGGTTTTTGTTGATCCTACCATAGGAGATGAGTCTATTCAATGGGCATAATTTCCATCCTTTCCAGTTCTTCCTGGAGTTTTAGGTGGACTCATTGGTGGGTTCCTTGTACCTGATTGGTGAGGTCATGGTTTTGTTGTTGGTTGGGGCCGTATTCTGGAGGATATGATTGCATAGCCTCACTGATTCAATTGGAGTTCTTGTGTGCTTTCTCAATTATATCATGAGCTACATGATGTGGTTTATCGATGCGGGGCCACTCTCTCAATTGGGGTGGTCATTTTATAGTTATGGACATGGGAGCACATCCCTATCACTCGGCCTATCTCAGTTCGACATAGGGATCTAGGCTGGCCCTTTTCTTGGATGTATGAGGGTATGGTGGTGCATGCCCATTTTGGAAAGTTAAACTACTAGTGGCATATCATTGATGATATTGATCAAGTCATTTGGCGACCATAAGTTGGTTATGCCTCATGGTTGGAGGATGCATTAGAGTTTCTTTTTATGTGCATGCCTTACTAGATGATAGAGTAGATGCCCTTAATTATTAGGAGATTCTGCTTTATGAGAGTACTACACTAGTTTGGATGCATCTAGGGTATGCCACAAGGATTAGCTCTTTATGCTCGAGTATAGGTGTAGAGGTCATTATGGGGTCCTCATATTGACTACCGCATGACTTGTGATGAGGTTTTACAGCTGTCCACCATGTGTGGAATATAAGAGATCAAATAGTTGATGCAGTCATGATTGATGACTATGCAACATGATTTTCTCTGAACCGGTTTCCTAGATTCACAAATTGAGCTAAGTGGGTGCTAGGGATCGAGGACTTTGATGATGATGGTGGGGATGGTGATGGTGGTGGAGGTTAGAGATGAGGTCATCAGGGATGACAGGGTCAATGAGGTGACAGATGAGGTAGGATTATGATACTTGTTATAGCTATTGCTCCTATTCCTCCTAGGGGTGGTGTACGGATGAGGGGTGTCCATGTGAGAGTCAAAGCTGGAGCTGACAGAGGCCTACATTAGGTGTGTGTAGATAGGGTGGCCATATGGGGCCAACATAGAGTTAGGGTATTCAGGCACGTTGGTGTATAGGTCATTGCTGATGCTTATACCCATGCTACATAGATTTTGTTAGATCAGGCATAGGGTCCTTTGGTACCTCCACCTCCATAAGCTCCTCCTATACATGCTCCTTCTTCTTCTTCCATGCCATCTTCTTCTATTCTTCTATCTTCATCTGTTCCATCTTCTTCTGTGGTTCCACCACAGGCTCCACCTGCTGAGGCTCCCCTATGGGTACCAGTACAGTCTCCTCCTACGCCAATAGTGGCCTTAGATGTTTGATCTTTGTAGTTAGAGATGAGACAACATGTGTCCCAGCTCATTTTGATGATGCATACCTTCATGGATTCTATAAGTCAGCATGGATTATAGGCTAGCTCGAGTAGGGCTCCAGATGTTGATCATGGAGCTGATGGTGCGGATGGTTTTGGCAATTGAGTTTTATATGATTATCCATTTGTTGATGTACATTATGATGATTCATTTTTATCTCGAGACATTGGACTCTCATTATTCTTTTATCAGATGACGTTGTTTATGATTTGATACTTGTTATACTTTTGATGGACTTTCATTCCCATATACTGGTGGACGTTTATGATCTTATGGACTTTAATACTCATTGATAGATTTACTTTATATGATATCATCATGGGTTGGAGTAATTTTTATAGGTTCTTTATATGATATGCATATCTATATGATTCTATCTCTACATGCTTTGTTTTTGTGCTTTTTCAAATGCAATTTATGATATGAATGCACCTATTTATTCTTCTATTAATGCAAATGATTGTCTTATTTATGACAATCATATAGATGGATGCATGTGATACATGGTTTAATGTCCATTTTTAATTTATTCTTGATTAAATACCTTGTTAAATTAGCAAAGCCTACCTTGTAAAGCCATGTTTACAAACCAACTTGTGAACTAGGTAGATTGATTGAAGTGCTTTTTGTGAAAAACCCATGCTAATGTCCTTACAAGTTCAAACACTTTTTGTTTAGAGGGTTAAAAAGACCAAGTTTATTTGTGATTTTTTCGTTTGAAAAATACGTACAAGTAAGAGATATCCATTTTGAAAATTCATCTTATATTTTTAATCTCTTCATAAAAAAAATAATTACCAAGTTTGGGGAAAACAATCCTAAATCAAACCTTTGTTGAATGTTAGTTTCTACACGATCTCATAGACTCAAACTATCTTTACAAGAATATGGCACCTGCATTACAAAAGAGGTCCCCGAATTTGAATCTTCAAAACTCTTTCGTAAATCACAACCAAGGGGATAGTCTCCCAAATATTTTTAAAAAGAGAATTGATCCAATGGATAGAAACTCTGCATTTCATGATTACATCCATGGAGGACATGATAAAAATCATGGAAACATTAACCATGCCAATCAAGGGCCTAAGGAAACACTTGAAGACAAAGCCAATAGGGTGGCCCAAGACATTGAATTCCTTGAAGTTATGGACAAACTAATAGAAAGAGATAGGGAAAGGTATTTCCTTAATTTAGCCCAAGCATGGGTGAAACTTCCACATGATTATGATGTTGACCAACTCAAGAAAGATAAGGAAGATGATAATCCAATAGGTGCGATGAATAAAAAATTAAAGATGTTTCAAGTACAGATTGACTTAATGAAGAAGGTAGTCGAACCTAAGCCAATTTCTATCGAGGCCTTGTGCCCATTTCCTTTTGATAAGAGCTTAGTTATGGCACCCTTTCTAATAAATGTGGTCTTTCCAAAATATGACAAAGATATGGGTAAATCAGACCCTCAAGATCATCTTAGATAGTTTTGTGCTCTAAGAATCGAATTCATGCATGACACAACCTATCTAATGAGAATTTTCTAAGAAGTTTAGAAGGCCAAGCCATGGAATGGTTCTCAAAACTTCCACAAGGGATAAAGACATTTGAGGAATTAGCCTCCAAATTCATGACTCACTATTCCTACAACATTGAGCACAAGATCACCATGCTTAATCTATGCAACACTAAACAATGAGATGGTGAATCTTTCCTAGGATTTCTTCAAAGGTGGAGAACAATATTCGCAAGATATCCACTAAGCATACCCAAAAAGAAAAAGATGGAGATATTTATGAATAGCCTAAATATGGAGATGAACTATAGGCTCCAACTTTAATGTCCCCCTACTTTTGAAAAGCTCATTGAAAATGAGATCAAAATTGAAGAAGTGTTGGTTAAAAGAGGGGAAATCAAGTTATTCAAAGATACTAAACCCTATACCAACACTAATAACAATCATAACTTATCTAATTATAAAAATAATAAAGGATCCAACAATCACAATGATAAACCAAGACTATGGTTGAAAAACAACAATAAAAATCTTGTGAACAATGGAGTTGTGGAAGCCCACAACTTAAAGGCTACTCCCTTTAACTTATCAAGCGGGTCAAGTCCAACATACAATGTTAACCAAATGACCAAGGCTCCTTACAATAACAAAAACAAAACTAATCACACCAACAACAAAGCTAACAACAATAACAACAATAACAATCCTTTCAACAATGCCAACATCAACAAGCCTAAGCCATTCTTTTCCACATATCAAAAGAGAAATTTCACCTTTTTAGGTGAACCTTTGGAAAATGAGTTAAGGACTTTGGTGGCCAATAAAATCATTGCTCTACTAGAGTCAAGGCCATATGAACCCAAAGTTAAACCCAATTTGTGGAATGATTCTCATCATTGTGAATACCATCGCAACAAAGGAGATAAATGAATGAATGCATGAAATTAAAGCACCTTGTCCAAGATTTGATTGATGATGGAACCATAAAAAGTGGAAGGGCCTCAAAATAATGAGGACCATATGGCTTTCAAAAACCCTTTCCTAAACCATGATAAAGGGGAATCATCAAATACCAATCATAACAATAAAAGAGGTAATGAAAAGGTGAATTTAACCCATACCTATAATAACACCATTAATAATCTAAGTGGTGATGAAAACATGATAAATGTGATTGTGGTTAAGGAGAAACCAAAGGACGCAACATCTAATGTTGTAACTAGGGGGAAAACATCAAAGATCACTTTATCAGGAGGTTCCCCAAGAATTGTCTTACCAAATCAAACCTCATCTTCATCTTCAAAGAAATATAATTTGGTAGACCAATTGCAAAGAACCCCTTCTAAAATATCCATCCTACAATTACTCAAGCTTTCACCAACTCATAAGGAGATTCTCAAAAAATCCTTAGTGGAAATGAATGTGCCTTTAAATCCCTAGTGGAGATGAATCTGCCTTTGCATATAGAGGTCCTAATCCACAAGCATAGAGTGAAGAGAGTCCTCATTGATGGGGGAGCCGACCTAAATATTTGTACCTTAAACTTGGTTAAAGCCTTAGAATTTTCTGAGGAGGCAATTGACCCAAAGAAAAAATAACCATAAAAGCCTATGATGATGAAGAAAGATCTTCCAAAGGTGTCTTAGTACTTCCCATCCAAGTTGGTCCAATGAAAAAGGAGACCATTTTCCAAGTCCTCAACCTAAAATTGACTTAAAATATTCTATTAGGAAGGCCATGGATCCAAAAAATGTAGGTCATACCTTCAACTTGCCATCAATGCTTCAAATTCCCTTACATAGGACAAGAAGTCATGGTAAGCGATGATTCAAACCCCTTTCAATATTGTAATAACATGAAGCCTATTAATGACTCCTTAGTCTCACATAATGCAGAAGGGTCTATTTCCCAAAGAATAGAACAAGGAAAAATTTCAATAGATCTTCTAGCTTTGAAAGGAAAATAAATGGAAGAAAAATAGTGTTGTTGAAAATTACCAAGTTCCCACTAACATAACTCCATCGACTAAAGGAAAAGAAAAGGTTAGTGAGGAAAGTGCTCATGAGGAACATAAAGAAGATCAAGCAAGATCTATCCAAATTTACACCAAGGATGCCCATTATCAAAAGATGGACCACATGATGAATACTTTCAAAAAGAAATGCCAAATCAAACAAAAAAGGTGTAGGCGAATATTCATTATCTATGATGGATCTACCCTTATCTCCCAAATCCCATGGAAGACCATCCAATCTAACTCATAAATACAATGACCAATTTATGAGGGCAAGAACTTCTTCATTCATGGATGAGGAAGATAATGAAATCTTGAATTGGCTATATAAAGATGAGGAATCAAGTGCACATGAAAAATGTATTCAAAACATAAGCATTCCCACTCATCAATATGGAAAAAGATTTCAAATAATGCACAAGATGGGATATAAAGGACAAGGGCCTTTAGGTACAAGAAATGAAGGACTAATAGAACATATTTAAATTTCATGGAGAGATAGTAAAGAAAAGACTAGATTAGGGTACCTAGAACAAGGGTACACTCAAAAGAAATATCCCTTGGTTTATAACCAAATTCTATGACTAGGTTCCCAAAGTGATGAGGATTCAAACAATTGGAAATGGGACTCATTTTCAAGTGAGTCATGTCAAGATATAGAGGTTGATGTCATACATACTTACACTTCTAGCAAGGGAAAGGAACAAGCCTCATGATCAAATCAGAATCAAGCTTCAAGTTCTAGCTAAGAGATCTTAGATAATGTACCAAGTCAGGAAATTGAAGGAAATCAATGGGTAGGAGAACCTTATGTTCCATCATGGAGACCTACTGTAGGAGAATCTAACCCTAGGTTTAACCCAAGAGAGTTTTACCCATTAGAGACGCAAGAAGATTCTAGTGAGGAATATTTTTACCCTAGTTCTCTAGAGCATCTAGAAGAAGCACATATCATAGATTTAAGTGACATAATGTTTGAGCCTTTGAATGAAGTCATGTCCTTAAACTGTATCGAACCAAATCAAAGCACCGATCCCTTGGTCCTTATCTATCCTGAACTAATTGAATGGGATTCCATTGAACCTACCATCATCCCCACATTATTGAATGAAAAATTGGTGTCCCAATACCTAAATTCAGTTGAGCCTTATTCTACCATGGAATATTAGGAAGAAGTGACAAAGGGAAGTATTCAACCTTTTAATTCAGAAAAAAGTGAAAAAAACAAAAAACAAAAAATGGAAAGAATCTAATGTTGAAAACCACATTGTGGCAACATTAAATAAAAAAGAAAAAGAAATAAAGAATGGTTCTGAAGGTGAAAACCAAGAAAAGGAACCTAAGGAAGAAAGGTTGGATACTTTTCCAGAGAACTAAGAGGAAAGGTCTCCTATCTTAATTGAACCAATAGAGAAAGTAAACATTGGGTCAGAATCAGAGCCAAGAATCATACACCTAGCAACATCCCTATCTAGTGAAGAAAGAAAGGATTTCATCAATTTTTTCAAAGAAAAACAAATCAATTTTGCATGGTCGTATGATGATATGCTAGGAATAGATCTAAATTTAATCATGCATCATTTGAATATTAAAGGAGTGAGACTGGTGAAATAGAAATTGAGAAAGATGCATCCACACATAGCATTACTTGTGAAAGTGGAGTTAGAAAAATTGTTGGAAGTAGGGTTTATAAGAGCCATTGATTATGCTAAGTGGATTTCAAACATTGTGCTGGTTTCCAAAGTAGATAAATCCATCAAAATTTGCACAGACTTTAGAGATCTTAACCTTGCATGTCCTAAAGATAATTTTCCTCTACAAAGCATAAACACCATCGAAGATCTAATAACAAGATATTCCATGTTCTCACTTATGGATGGGTTTAGTGGTTATAATCAAATAAAGATAGCACTTGAGGATCAAGACAAGATGATATTTACATGCGCGCGGGGAACATTCTGCTAGAATGTTATGCCTTTTGGTCTTAAGAATGTTGGAGTGACTTATCAAAGAGCCATGATGACCATATTTCATGACATGATCCACAAGTTCATGGAGGACTATGTAGATGATATACTTTGAAAATCCCACTCAAGGGAGGAACATCTACCCATCTTAGAAAGAATATTTGTAAGATTAGAACAATTCAAAGTAAGATTAAATCTGAAGAAATGTGCATTTAGTGTACAATCAAGAAAACTATTAGGGTACATAGTTTATGCCAAAGTAATAGAGGTAGACCTAGCCAAAGTAAAAGCAATAATGGAAATGGGGGCACCTAAAAATATCTATCAAATGAGATCCTTTCAAGGAAGGATTCAATCAATTAGAAGGTTCATATCTCAATTAGCTGAAAAGTGCCACAATTTCACTCAACTCCTTCACAATGACACAATGTTCAAATGGGATGAGAAATGTGAAGAAGCTTTCACCTTATTGAAGAAGTACCTAATGAATCCTCTAACATTAATGCCTCCAATCAGAGGCAAACCCTTAATTTTATATATCTCAGTGACAAAACATGTATTAGGGGCACTCTTGGCTCAAGAGGACAAAGTTGGAAAGGAAAAGGCCATATGCTACATAAGCAGAACATTGGTGAAGTATGAGTTGAATTACACCTTCATCAAAAGAGCATGTTTGGCTGTAGTTTTTGCTTCCCAAAAATTATGCCATTATATGTTACCCACAAAATCTAACTCATTGCAAAGATTGATCCTTTGAAATACCTTCTTAGCAAAACAACATTAAATGGAAGATTGACCAAATGGGTCATGGTTTTAAGTGAGTTGACATAGATTATGTGGACCGAAAATATATCAAAGGCCAAGTAAAAGATGATCAATTAGCAGAGTCACCTTTACAAGATGAACATCCTTGATCCAAGTGGAATTTCTAGATTCTGAAATTGTTAATGTTGAAGCAAAAACATGGAAATTGTATTTTGATGGCTCCTATACACAACATGGTTCAGGAGCAGGGATACTATTGATTACTCCTCAAGGGTCCACAATTCCAAAATCATACAAATTTATATTCCCATGCACAAATAACATAGCTGAGTATGAATCATTGGTCATTGGCATAAAGTTGGCATTAGAATGAAAAGTGGCAGAGCTATAAATCTATAGACATTCCCAATTAATTTTTAATCAAATTAATGACAAGTATCAAACTAAAGATGATAAGTTGATACCATACAAGAACATGATTGAGAATATTGAGAAATACTTCACTCTAATCACATTTGAGCAAGTGCCAAGGGATAAGAATAAAGTAGCAGATGCAATGGCTGCTTTGGCATCACTTCTCCAAATACCAGATCAAAGCGCCAGA
This sequence comes from Chamaecyparis obtusa, assembly GCA_027943335.1. Taxonomy (NCBI): domain Eukaryota; kingdom Viridiplantae; phylum Streptophyta; class Pinopsida; order Cupressales; family Cupressaceae; genus Chamaecyparis; species Chamaecyparis obtusa. The sequence continues at coordinate 121,749 of BSBK01005477.1, forward strand.
TATGAATTCTTGGTAGAAGAAGTTGAGCAACCTGCATTTGACCCCTCCCATCCTCACACCACTTGCTTACTAATGGGACATGACTCACCTTGGTATGGAGCCATTTATGAATACTTGAAAGACCAAATATTTCCCATAGACCAAATCAGAAATCAAAAGAAAAGATTTATCCGACAAGCCTCTCGCTACACCTTGATATCTGATATGTTTTATGCAAAATTCTAGATGGAATGCTTCTAAGGTGTCTAGATAAAGAGGAATCAACCATAGCCTTAAAATAAATTCATGAGGGGATCTGTGGGTCACATTCAAATGGTTTAACCCCAGCTAAGAAAATCCTTAGGATAGGATATTTTTGGCCTTCTATGGAGAAAGATGCATGTCACTTTACAAAAACCTGTCGTAAATGTCAATATCATGGGAACTTGATCAATGTACTTGTTAGTACCTACAAAATTTTTCATGGCTGTAGCATTTTTCTTTTGGTCTCTGTAATTATTTTTATGTCTCTAGCCTTTAACCCTAAGCAAAGAAATTCATATTTCTAGCCGTTGGTAGGAAAAACCCTAAAATTGCCTTGGCTGAGATCTATTTCATTTTTAATTTTTCAGGCCACTTAAGATCTTTTAATGCATGTGTGCTTTTCTTTCTCAACTAGTCTCTTATTCGCTAAGTCCTCTGGCAGTTAGCATTTCTATTCGGCGATTACACAACTACTTGGTCGCGTAAACTCTTATTCCCTAGCAGTTATCGGTTAACATTCAACGACCCAATAAATGGTTTAGCATTTCCTTCTATTGCTGAGTCACGTGATGGTGGGCCTTCTTTGTGAATATGTTACATGTGGACCAGTTGTCAGAAGGATGCTGATGTGGCATCTTTTTATTGGCTGGTGTATTGTGAGTTGGAATTTGTCAGCGGGCCCAACTTTCAGTTCCCTTTTGATCCAATGGTTGGCGTAAAGGCGCATAGGTTATGTCAGAGGCTTGCGATCTTATGCCAGCCATTGATTCTCCTTTATGCCAAAGCATTTCAGACAAGTGGGCCCAATTCCATGCAAGCACATTTGGCAGTCTGTGATTGGTCCATGTATCAGTGATTTGGCAGTTGTCAGTGGGACCTAGTTTCCAGCTTGTTAGAGGGTCCTGACATCTGTTGAGAATCAATGGTGGGTGTATCTTCGCAAGGGATGTGTCAGATGCATGCGATCTAAAGACAACCATTGATTTTACCTTTTTCAGAGGTGACAAGGTGAAGTGGGTCCACTGCTACATGTACACAAATGACATCTTTTGATTGGTCAATGTGGATGATGCAGTAGGATGGGGCCATTGTCAGAGAGATGTATGATGGGGACTAAATCTATGTTTGGCATAAGTTCTCATGGAATGTGTCAGAGCCATGCGATCTTACGCCCGCTATCTGATTTGAAGGCTTATAGAGAGTGGGTCCTGTGTCAGAAGTGACTAGGTGGTGAGCAATGAATAATGTGATGACAAGTGGCATAAAGTGAGCCTAGGTGGGGGTCTAAAGTTTAGTAGTCTGAATAAATTTGTTTAGCAGCTTGATAATTTTCAAAGGCTTTGCTCATTCATGAAGAAAAGTGGTGATGTTCCAAAGCAACTGGCGAATCAGGGAACAAGCATTCACGTAGTAGCTAAATAAAATGGCAGAGACATAAGGTATTCCATGAACTAGAAAAGGTCTTCAATCACCAGTTCGCTAAATAAAGACTAGGGTTAGTGATTTCTTTTGTTCACAAATTTGCTGAGTTAAACTTGAGTTAAGGATTTCATTCTATGAATAGGAAAACCCTTGTCACATAGTCACTAAGTGTTAACCCAGGGATGTCTGAGTTAAGTCATAAAGCCCAAGAGGAAAGAAGATCTGATGGTCAGGTTTTAAAGTTGATCTTGGTTTAAATGTTGACCATTGATATACTACTGGTGCCATGGAAATAGCCATTGTTACCAAAATTCAAATTTTTAAAGGGTTTCCAGCGATAGAAAGCACTACAATTGAATGCTTAAGCAACTGGAGCTAGTAAAATTGGTTGTGTCGACTGCTACAAAGTGGTCCAGAGTTTCATGATTGATTGTAGAGAGGTTTGTGCTGTTAAGGAATGGGTAAGAGTGCTCAAGGCATGTTGCAGGTGTCTGATTAGTTTGATTGACATGGTGAATTTATGATCTTCGGTACATTCTTAGAGGTTTCTCATAATGAAGATCAGTCTAGGATCTGGTTAGTTCAAGATTGCTTGGTTTTCCATCCATTACATTAAATTTTGATTTTCTTCTAGTTGTTTTAGTGGTTGGAAACCCTAACCTCAGTTATCCATAGCTTGTTGCATCCTGTTTTGGGATTCCAAGATGACTTATGGTATAGGTTCCAAGATTTTCTTTTTGGTTCTGGGGTGTTGATGGTATATTGATAGTCAATGTAAAATACTGAAGGAGAGCTTGGATTTAGGGTTTGCTTCCTAGCATTTTGTTGTTTGAATAATGTATTGATTCTGAAAATTTTAATGAGAATATAGTTGAATTCCAATCTCAGATTTATGTTTGTCTTCTTGTTTTAATCTAGGGCTCATATATGTTAATGTCAGAAAGTGAGTTAGCATATGGTAAACAAAGAGTATTGTGAAATTATCTTTGAGTTCCTAACAAAGTTAGGATTAAAGTCTTTTAGGTAGTTTCAATGAGTTCATGGTTGAATAGGAATTTGATGATCAGGTTTGGGAGTGAGAGGTTTAATAGGCAAAGCACTTATCCTGAATTAAAGTGTGTTTGAGTTAGGGTTTTTAGTTGATGTATGCTATTTAGTGACTCTATGCCCTGGGTTAAGGCACTAATCCATTCTCTAGAAGCAGTCTATCATCATCAATCACACACATATAAATGATGAAAATCTTTCAATCAGTTAGTAAGGGGTATAGTTGTATAATATTTTGTGATTCCTTTAAAGAAGTGAATCAAGGGTACACCCACTTGAGCATATAGGCTCAAAGTGTAGGAGGATCTCTTTGATCCTTGTTAATTGGCCCTTTTCCTTGTAGATTTTGGAGTGGTGATAGAGTCAGTGACATTAAGTTGTCAATCGTAGTGTAAACCTGCAAATAGAAAGAGAAGGTGAACCAACAGAATGGTGACTCTGCTGGGGACAATCTAGAGAAAGAAGTTAATATAATACCCCTGTGTTTCTCCTGTGGTGTTCAGTGTTTTCTTAAGCTTGAAAGATTTCCCATTTAGGTGGGTGGTGACTCAAAGGTTAGAACCAGTGTTTTAAAAATTGAAATCATGGACAAAAGAAGGAATACTAGGTCTTTTGTGAAGAAAAATTGAGAGGTTACTTTGGAATTGTTACCTAGGTCAGGAAGGGAAAGCTGGATCAGGAGAAATGAAGAATCTACAAGTGCTCCTATGAGAGAACAAAGTTATGCTAGAAGTAGAGCACCACATGCATCTTCAAGTGAAGAAGGATCATAATATAAAAGTTCAAAATCTGATAGTGGTCACTTTGAGGACAAATTTTATGATACCCCAAAAGCAATTTTTCAAGATAAAAATTCATTACCTACAGGGCAGGATGTGCAAGAAAGAGACATGGGTTTCAGGCCCATGGGACCAAGATGGGTCCATTTCCCATATCATGATCCTACTGATATAGGGGTGTCATCAAGCTCTGAAGATATTTTGGTAGATCCAAATGATTTGAATGCTTTAAGGTTGTAGTTGGTAGAGCAGGATGCCATATATAAGAGGTTACAAGAGGAAAGAGAGGCTGAAAAGGTGAATGCTTTGATGGAAAGACAGTCTCTTCTTAAAAAAATAAATGACATGAAGGAGAGAAACAAGATGCTTGCTTCTGCTCCTAAAACTTTGTAGCATGATGTTTTTGGTGATCTTGAAGCTTTGAGAAGTGAGCAAGAACATTTACCACAAGACCATGAGTTTGATGAAGAAGGCCCTATGATTAGATAGGTTCAAAGTTACACTCCTTTGCCTAAGGATAAAGATGGGCATGTGATTACCAGACTTGCTATTGTCAGAGGAGAAAAGGGAAAGTAGAAGATGGTGGGAACCCAAACAAGCAAGCCAATGGCAATACCAAAAATCCCACCACCTAATTCAAGTAAGGAAACATAGATAGAAAGGAAAAGAAAAGAAGATGAAGATTTAGCTAAAGAATTGGAGAGAGCTGAAATTGAGGCTTCTATTGTAGAAAAGAGAAGAAAGATCCAGTTCTTGAAGGCTTCATTAGAAAATACTTATGGCCCATCTACTGCTGAATTACGTATGCCATCTATGACTACTACTATTCCACTTATTAATGCTACTACTAGTAATCTAATTCCTACTGCATCCACTAAATCAGTTGTTGACCCTAATAAATAGTCAAATGTAAAAATGGGTGGGAATGTAGATAGAAATGCTAATTCTAGTGGTAATACTAGTTCAAGTTTTCAAAGAAGACATATGAAATTAGAAGGCTATAGGAAAATTAGTTTTGATGGAATACCTGGCTATCCAAATGCTTTTCCAACTGATATAAGAGATAAGATACCTAGGTTTGTTGGTAAAAATGCCATTAGTTGTGAAGAACACCTTAGGTTATTTGTGGATGTACTAAATGATTATGAGGTTGAGCATGAGGATGTAGTCATGAAATTATTTGTTTAGTCCTTGATGGAAGATGCTAGAGACTGGTTCAAGAGACTCCCTGATAGATGTATTGACACATGAGATTCTTTTGAGAAATGTTTCAAAAAGAAATATGGTGATAGGCCTAATGCTAGCTTTATGCTAAATGAATTGAATACCATAAGAAAAAATCAGAAGGGCATGCATAAGTTGTTTCAAGTTATGAGGTTAGATGACAATGTTTGTTTAACCACATACTTTAATGCATTTGATGGAAAAATGGGATACTTGTTGAGGGACAAGGAACCAAGATCTCTTAGAGATGCTTTTAGGATTGTTGTCAATATTGAAAACAATATGAAGATATCAGGAAAATTGGGTGGGAAGAGAGATGATCCAAAGTTGTTTGGAGATAGAAAGTATAAAAGGGATAATGAAAGAAATGTTGGAGGTAAGAAACAAGAGGAAGATAAATTGGATAAGGTTTTAAATGCATTGAAGGATTTGAAAGCACCTACTAATAGGAATAGTAATGTTCTTACTAATGAAAAGCCTTAGCTCAACAATAATTTCAGTAGGTAGAATAGATTGCAGAATTATCCCTATAACACCTAGTGGAAGGATGGCAAGCCTATTGTCCTTGCTGCAAGAAATAATAATGACAGAGTTGTCCCCGATCCTTTACAAAAATCTTCTATAAATGTTATACAGGATACACCATGGTGCATAGCATGCTAGTCCCCTCATTCTACAGAACATTGTGTGGTTGCACAATGCATGCCAGCATATCAAGATGATAGTAATGAAGAGTTAGATCAAGAGGAGACTCATGATGACATTGGGTGCAATATGGAAACTTCATATTTAGGATATGAAGATGATTCTGATATTGATGAAGAAGCAGATGTATGCTCAAAGAGACACAATCAGGCACTTTTCCATCAGGAGGTTTTTTTTGATAATGAAGACATTAATGAAAAGACATGTAACATGAATTCTTCCTCTGAGCCAGTGGATTTAAGAAGACCTTCAAGAGAAGAGATGGATAAAATTACTGTAGAAATGATTTCCCAAGTGAAAACTAGAGGCATGGTAGCAAGGGATGCAAATGGGAAAGCTGCAGGAATGTTTATAAAGAATACCAACTCCCGAAAACTAGGTGAGAGTAAGTCAAAGAATGATCATATGACTAGGTTCAAGAATGTAATAGGTAAAAAATGGGAACCTAAGGGAGTTGGAGTTGAAAAAATTTCTAATGAGATAGAGAAGCTAGTTGACACAATGGCTAAAGATGAAAAGATGAAAATCACCAATACACCTATTATATCAGATAAACAAAAGGACACTAAAGCAGTGCAAATTGAGGTCCCTCCCTCTGCTCCTGATGATATGTTAGTTGTATTGTCTCAGATAACTGTTAAGGTTCCTTTGTCAAAACTATTGAAGATTCCTGAACATAAGGATAGAGCCATTGCATGGGTAGATAATGTTCATAACAATGATGTTGCATGCAATGAATCTCAAGCTAAAGTTTTGAAAAGAGTAGAAGTTCAAGGATTGGTATCTCAGATTTCACCTATATACTTGGATAGCTCTGTCAATGCCAGCCTTGAAAACATAGATCCATTCTTTTTGAGTGTCCTTGTGAATGGAATGAAAATGAGAAATTGTATGATTGATTCAGGTGCCTCCAACACTGTCATGCCTTTCAAAATCATGGAGAAGTTGGGCCTTAGAGTTGATATAGTTCAAGGCAGATGTTGTACAATGGATCAAAGAGAAGTACCAGTCATTGGGACTATAAATGCAATGCCCTATAGATTGGCAGCCTATTTAGAGAAAGAATTAACCATGCGTGTTTTAGTGGTGGACATCCCTCCTCATTATGGGATGCTATTATCTAGAAGATGGAGTGCTGCCATGGGTGGAAGTTTACAATGTGACTTGTCCTATGCAACTTTCAAGATTGATGACCAGTTTGTCAAGATTGATCGAGAGCCAAGAGTATGCCACATGATTGAAAGGAATATTGATAATGAGACTACATGCTTTGTGGATACTGACATTAATGCTTTTAGGGCAGAAATCCCTATGCTTGAAAGGAAATCTATATTGCCACCTATCTCTATTGAGGTAAATGCTAAATCTATGAAGGGTGATTTGTGGGTGATGTACTTTGATGGTGCTAGCTGCAAAGTTGGTGCAGGGGTAGGTATCTTACTTATTTCTCATGATGGAAACACTTACAAGTTCTCTTTCACATTGAATTTCTTTTGTACCAATAACATATCAAAATATGAAGCATTGTTGTTAGGACTAAAGTTGGCACAAAAGCATGGAATTAAGTGCATAAAAGTTGTAGGGGATTCTAAATTGGTGGTGTCCCAAGTCAGGTCAGTGTATGCTTCCAAGAACAAGAGGTTGAAATAGTATAGAAATGCTATGTGGGATTTGATTGCTATGTGGGATTTGATTGAATGTTTTGATGCCTTCAATGTTCAATGGATGGACAAGAGTTATAATAAGATGGCTGATTTGTTAGCCAATATAGCAATCAATCCCACTGATATTACTTTTGTTGGTATCTCTAAAGTTGAAATTCAAACTAGGCCTAGTATACCAGACAATGTTGAAAATTGGCAAGTCTTTGAGGATGACCAGGATATTTTGAAATTTATGAGTTGTGAAGAGCAGTATCATGGTCAAGAATTTGATTATTCAGCTCTAGTTGAGACTATAGAAGGAAAGGAAGTTGTCCTTGGTAATGAAGTCATTCAACTTAGAACTAATAAGGTCCCCAAGGGACTTGTTGTTCTAGAAACTATGTTTGATAACCAAGACAGAGTTCAGAAGGATAGTAAAAAGGAAGATCATATGGATTTAGAGGAGATAAATCTTGGGACACAAGAGACACCTAAGAAGGTGTACATTGGTAAAGACATGTCTCATAAAGTAAATAAATCTTTAGTTGAATTATTAAGAAAATTTAGGCATGTTTTTTCATGGTCATATGATGACTTGAAGGTTTATAGAGAAGACTTATTTTAGCATGTTATTCCTTTGAAAGAAGATGCTAAACCTTTCAGGCAAAAACAAAGGCCTATAAATCCAACTTTGGCACCTAAGATGCAAGAAGAATTGATGAAGTTGAGAGATGTTGGAATTATCAAGCCCATTAGGCATTCTTCTTGGGTATCAAATCTTGTCCCTATCAGGAAGAAGAATGGTGACATCAGACTTTATGTGGATTTCAGAAATTTAAATACCAACTCATTAAAGGATAACTATTATCTGCCCAATTTGGAAGCTATGTTGTAGAGAGTGACTGGATCAGAATTAATGTCTATGATGGATGGTTTCTCTGGTTACAATCAAGTGATTGTAAAAGAATCAGAACAATTTAAGACAACTTTTACTACACCTTGGGGGACATATGTTTATGTGAGAATGCCTTTTGGTCTCACAAATGTTGGTGAATCTTTTCAGAGGGCAATGGATGTTGCCTTTTTAGATTTTATAGATGATTTCCTTATTGTTTATCAAGATGATTTAACTGCCTATTCCAAGAAGGAAGAAGATCATTGCACTCATTTAGAAAAAATATTTGTGAGGGCTTTGGAATATGGCATTTCATTAAACCCAAGGAAATGTGCTTTTGGTGTCACTAAGGGTAAGTTTCTTGGCCACTTGGTTGGAAGGCAAGGAGTCAAAATTGATCCTGAGAGGGTGGCAACCATTGATAAGATTCAAAGACCAAAGAATGTCAAAGGAATTCAGTCTTTCTTTGGTCAAGTAAATTTCTTAAGAAGATTTGTTACAAATTTTGCTGAGGTCACTAGACCCATATCTAAGATGTTGAAGAAGGGATCTGTTATCAATTGGGAAGGTGAGCCTGATGAAGCTTTTCTAAATATCAAGCAGGCTATTAAAGATGCACCTATGCTCAAGGCACCTAATTACAATATCCCAATGCATATCTTTTCCTTTGCATCTTTTCATACTATTGTTGTAGTATTGTTCTAGAAAAATAAGGAAGGTTATGAGCAGCCTATTGTATTTTTTAGTAAATCTTTGCAGGCTATTGAATTGAAATATGACATCAATGAAAAACAAGCATATGCATTGGTCAAGGCTATAAAGGCTTTTAGATGTTATTTGATGGGAGAAATTGTGATTGCCTTTGTACCAAGTGCAGCAGTCAAAGATATTTTCTCACAGCAAGAGGTGTCTGGGAGAAGATGTAGATGGATAAATAGAATTCAAGAATTTAACATTGACATTCAAATTACAAAATTGGTTAGAGGACAAGGATTGGTAAAACTGATGTCTCAATCCAATCTTGATGCAAATCAGATAAACCAGACTGAGATTGATTACACTTGTGATATGGATGATTGTATCTGGTATCAAGATATCATCTATTACTTGAGAAATATGAAATGTCTAGCAGACATGGATGACAATAAGAAGAGGACATTGAAATTACAAGCCATCAAGTATGTAATTGTGAAATGTAAATTGTATAGGAAAAGTTTAGATTGCATGCTTCTGAAATGTGTAAATGAAAATCAGGCTAACAAGTTAGAAGAAATGCATGAGGGAGTTTGTGGTGGACATTACATGGGTAAGACCACTGCTCATAAAATCTTGAGAGTAGGTTTCTGGTGGCCCACAATCTTCAAGGATGTAGAGCAGTTGGTAAGGATATGTGATGCTTGTCAAAGGTTCTCTAGTAAGCTTAAATTTTCATGAAATATGCCCTTATGGCCAGTATAATTGCAGGCTCCTTTCCAATAGTGGGGAATAGATTTCATTGGGGAGATACCAAACAAGTCTAGTGGAGGACATTCTTGGATACTAGTTGCCACTGATTACTTTACTAAGTGGGTAGAGGCCATCCCTACAAGAAATGCAACTAGTAAGGTGGTAATTGATTTTCTATTGAACAATATTGTTACAAGGTTTGGTTGCCCTAAGAGGATAGTCAGTGATAATGCAATGTGCTTTAGGTCTGCTGAGTACAAAGAATTCTACAAAGGTCTAGGAATTAAGAGGTCAAATTCCTCACCTTATCATCCACAAGGAAATGGATAGGTAAAATCATCTAACAAGAGTTTGATGAAGATCCTCAAGAGGATTCTTGATAAGAATAAAAGAGCATGGAATTCAAAGTTTCCATTAGCTCTATGGGTTGACAGGGTGACTATAAAGAAGGCAATTGGTTGTGTACCATTTGACCTAGTGTATGGGATACATGCAAGGATGCCTCATAATAATTTATTAGAAATGTACAAGTTTGTTTAGTTATATGATGATGATAAAGATGATGAAATGTAGTTGAGAATTGAAGATCTCATCAGGCTGGATGAAATTAGAAGAGAATTAGCTTCAAAAAATGCCAAATTGCAGTTACAGGTTAAGAATTTGTATGACAAGAAAACTATTGAAAGGAGGTTTGAACTTGGTGATTTGGTACTAATTTGGAATGCCAGACTAGAGGATAAAGGAAAACATGGTAAATTTGATCCACTCTGGCTAGGGCCATATCTAATTCATGAGAAATAGGGCCAAGATTCATATATTGTCAAGGAGTTAAATGGTGAAGTTCAGGAATTGCCAGTTCATGGATAGTTCTTGAAGAAATACTTCAATTGAGAATATTTTATTTCCATGAATAGTAGTTAGGTCTGTATATATTGTATATTTTGTAAATAGTTTCCTACTCCCTATTTTGTTCTAGCTTAGTTTGTAGGTTTTTGTCCTATTGTTCAAAATTTTGTCTAGTAGGTGGTCTGCTTTAACCAGTGATTCTGAATTCTTGTTGTGCCTGCAAGAGCCACATATCCCCAAACAGAGCCACTGTTAGTACCTGAAAAAATTTTCATGGCTATAGCATTTTTCTTTTGGTCTCTGTAATTATTTTTATGTCTCTGGCCTTTAACCCTAAGCAAAGAAATTTATATTTCTAGCCATTGGTAGGAAAAACCCTAAAATTGCCTTAGCTGAGTTCTATTTCATTGTTACATTTTTGGGACACCTAAGATCTTTTAATGCATGTGCACTTTTCTTTCCTAGATAGTCACTTATTTGCTAAGTCCTCTGGTGGTTAGCATTTCTATTCAATGATTATGTGACTGCTCAGTCGTGTAATCTCTTATTCCCTAGCAGTTATCGGTTAACATTCAGTGACCCAGCAAATAGTTTAGCATTTCTTTTTGTTGCTGAGTCACATGATGGTGGGCCTTCTTCATGAATATGTTACATGTGGACTGGTTGTCAGAAGGATGCTGATGTGGTAGCTTTTTATTGGCTGGTGTATTGTGAGTTGGAATTTGTCAGTGGGCCCAGCTTTCAGTTCCCTTTTGATCCAACGGTTGGTGTAAAGGCACATAGGCTGTGTCAAAGGCTTGCGATATTACACCAACCGTTGATTCTCCTTTATGCCAAAGCATTTTAGACAAGTGGGCCCATTTCCACACAAGCACCTTTGGCAGTTTGTGATTGGTCCATGTATCAATGATTTGGCAATTGTCAGTGGGACCTAGTTTTCGGCTTGTCAGAGGGTCCTAACATCTATAGAGAATCGACAGTGGACATATCTTCACAAGGGATGTGTCAAATGCATGCAATCTTAAGACAACCATTGATTTTACCTTTTTCAGAGGTTAGAAAGTGAAGCGGGTCCACTGCTACATGTACACAAATGACATCTTTTGATTGGTCAACATGGATGATGTAGTAGGATGGGGCTGTTGTCAGAGAGATGTATGGCGGGGACTAAATCTACGGTTGGTGTAAGTTCTCATGGATTATGTTAGAGCCATGAGATCTTACACCTGCCATCTGATTTGAAGGCTTATAGAGAGTGGGTCCTATGTCAGAAGTGAATAGGTGGTGAGTAGCAAATGATGTGATGACAAGTGGCATAAAGTGGGCCTAGGCAGGGGTCTAAAGTTTAGCAGTTCAGATAAATTTGTTTAGCGACCTAAAAATTTTCAAAGGCTTCACTCATTCACAAAGAAAAGTGGCGATGTTCCAAAGCGATTGGTGAATCAGCAAACAATCATTTGCATAGTAGCTAAATAAAATGGTGGAGACATAAGGTATTCCACGAACTGGAAAAGGTCTTTAGTTTCCAGTTCACTAAATAAAGACCAGGGTTAGTGATTTCTTTTGTCTGCCGATTCACCAAGTTAAACTTGAGTTAAGGATTTCATTTTGCAAATAGGAAAACCCTTATCGCGTAGTCGCTAAGTGTTAAACCAGGGATGTCTATTGAGTTAAGTCATAAAACCTGAGAGGAAAGAAGATCTGATGGTCAGGTTTCAAAGTTGATCTTGGTTTAAATGTTGACTGCCGATACACTACTGGTGCCATGGAAATAGCCGTTGTTACCAAAATTCAAATTTTTAAAGGGTTTCCAGTGATAGAAAGGACTAGAATTGAATGCTTAAGCAATTGGAGCTAGTAAAATTGGTTGTGCCGACTGCTGCAGAGTGGTCCAGAGTTTCATGATTGATTGTAGAGAGGTTTGTGCCATTAAGGAATGGGTAAGAGTGCTCAAGGCATGTTGCAGGTGTCTGATCAGTTTGATTGACATGGTAAATTTATGATCTTCGGTACATTCTCAGAGGTTTCTCATAATGAAGATCAATCTAGGATCTAGTCAGTTTAGGATTGCTTTGTTTTCTATCCATTGCATTAAATTTTGATTGTCTTCTAGTTGGTTTAGTGGTTGGAAACCCTAACCTCAATCATTTGTAGCTTGTTGCATCCTATTTTGGGATTCCAAGATGACTGATGGTATAGGTTCCAAGATTTTCTTTTTGGTCCTGGGGTGTTGATGTTATATTGATAGTCAATGTAAAAGACTGAAGAAGGAGAGCTTGGATTTACGGTTTGCTTCCTAGCATTTTGTTGTCTGAATAATGTATTGATTCTACAAATTTTAATGAGAATATAGTTGAATTCCAATCTCAGATTTATGTTTGTCTTCTTGTTTTAATCTAGGGCTCATATATGTTAATGTCACAAAGTGAGTTAGCATATGGTAAACAAAGAGTATTGTGAAATTATCTTTGAGTTCCTAACAAAGTTAGGATTAAAGTCTTTCAGGTAGTTTCAGTGAGTTCATGGTTGAATAGGAATTTGATGATCAGGTTTGGGAGTGAGAGGGATAATAGGCAAAGCACTTATCCTAAATTCAAGTGTGTTTGAGTTAGGGTTTTCATTTGATGTATGCTATTTAGTGACTTTATGCCCTAGGTTAAGGCATTGATCCATTCTCTAGAAGCAGCCCATCATCATCAATCACACACATATAAATGATAAAAATATTTCAATCAGTTAGTAAGGGGTATAGTTGTATAATATTTTGTGATTCCTTTGAAGAAGTGAATAAAGGGTACACCCACCTGAGCATATAGGCTCAAAGTGTAGGAGGATCTCTTTGATCCTTTTTAATTGGCCCTTTTCCTTGCAGACTTTGGAGTGGTGATAGAGTTAGTGACATTAAGTTGTCAATCATAGTGTAAACCTACAATTAGAAAGAGAAGGTGAACCAACAGTACTAGCACAAGAGCTTCATCCTATGACAAAATCTTTGCCCTTTTATCAATGGGATTTGGATTTGATAGGGATGATTTATCCACCATCTTCAAATGGTATTAAATTCATCATTACTGCAATGGAATATTTTACCAAATGGGTGGAAGTTGTACACTTATCGACTACCACAGGAAATAAGATATCCTTATTCATATTAAATCACATAATCTGTAGATATGGTTTTCCTCATGCCATCATAATAGATAATGCAAAACATTTCAAAAAAAAGGATTTGAAAGACCCATGTGCAAAATTTCATATGGAACATCACTCATCTTCGATATATTACCCACCAAGTAAAAGGAAAGAGGTATTCATATCATCATAGTTGAACTAGTGATGGTTGTACTAATTTGAGGATTCCAAAACTGCTCAATGATGAATATAAGCTTCTAATTTGTAAATAGTGATAGCTAGATGCATACATCCTAGATTAAATGCATTTAAGGTATTTGCCTTTCTTAGTTTGAAAATAGATTTGAAGAAGAGACCCAAAAAGGGCATGGATTTGAATAAAAAATCAAATGTTCATTAAAAGCTATATGTGATCGAGTGTGTTGGAAAGCAAAATCAATTAAAAAATAAAGAATCCTAGATTCATTTCATTCATGGTAATCTTGCATCCATTTAGGACATTAACTTAAGTTCATTAAATTGCATTGCATTAGTTTGAATTCATTTTAGTTCATTTCATTTAGCCACTTTAAGTTGCATTCACTTTAAAAATCAAATCACTACATTATCACATTAATTCACATCCATAGAATTAATTTTAAAACATTTCATTTACATTGGTTTGCATACATATAGTTTCTTCCATCCATTATCTTTCATTATTCCATTTAAGTTACATTGCATTAGGTTGCACTCTTTTTAAATCAAATCTTTCACCATGTCATTTAAGTTCATTGAATTAGTTTGCATCCATTGGTTAATCGTCATCATTTAATTGCATTAATTACATCATTAGGACATTATTCATTGCATTTCATTAAGTTCATTTAAAAACATTGCATTTCATATCATTAGTACATTGCATTGTTCATCTAGGTGCATTCATCAAAATTCATACATTTAAAGCATTGAATCATATTCAAACTTAAATGTTTTAGGTCATTACATTTACATATAAGATCATCATTATATAATTTACATCATTAATCATTAAATCACCAGATTCATACATTACATAACTGTATCTATTGTATTTTCATTACATAACTGCATCCATCACATTTATATCCTCTGAATCCATTACATTTATATCCATTACACTACATGTAGTACCCCTCCATAGTTTTCTTTTCTATTTTTCTTGCCAAACTCTTTTAGGCCACTTGTATGTGTGCTTTGTTATTTCAGTGTTATTATGATTGTTGGATGTGTGTCACTTCATGATGAATCTTTAAAAAATAGATATTTATGATGTTTATATTGACTCATTTATATGTTGTTATGATGTTATATTTGTTTCAAAATGTTATTTATAAAGATGATTATACTTACCCCATACTTGCATGTGTATGGTGTTCATGTATGCTTTTTATTTCTTCTTGATGTGCTTGATGTGGTTGAGGGACAGAGTCATAGTTACTTGCTTGCAAGATCCACACGATCGGCCGATCCCTGCCATTGTCTGTTATATCTCTATATATATGCACATGTTGGTCTCTTATGCAGGTTTGCAAGTACTGGGCATTGACTTCCCTGAATTGTCAAGATGAGCGTGCCCTATCGCTAATGTCAATGGTAAAAGAGGGGAGATAATATTCAGTTCCAAATCCTAACCTAAGCCAATTATTGTCCTAAAGTAGGGGACAAGATTTTGTGTTGCCACCCTTCTAAACTCGTCCAATTGGCAAGAGTTTATACCTATGTCCTAAGTATGAATGTGGGTTCTTAGGTCTTTCTGATTCTTTGTTTTGTGGCGTTTGGTGTGATTTATATTTTAAGATCATTTTGTTTTTAGCTATGGAATATCTTTTAAATGGTAATTAAATAAATGTATTTATTTAGTTTAATTATTATTTATATTATATAGTTGATGCATAAATTAATTGGAAATTAATTATATGCTATTTTGAGTGTGGTTGAAATATTTAATTAATGTGAATTAATTAAATATCTTCACTTTTGAAAGATTTAAATCATGAAATTAACCTTTGTTCAATTAAAATATTTTTATTAAATTAAGGGTTATTTTGGCATGTGGTATTTATGTTAACTAAATATTCTAATTATTATTTAAATGCATTATGTTGTACATTCATAATTGAATGAAATTGAAATTAATAATTTAAGTTAAAGTTTTGGTTATGTGCTTTCAACTTAAGTCTAAGTGAAGAGGAGACTTCAGTTCAATTGAGACTGAACTTTGAACTAAAGTTCATTTTCATGCAAAGCCCTCTTGGAGTTGAGTTTGAATTTATGCATGTGAAAGGAGATTTCTTTAAGTATTGGGAGTTTTGGCGATTATTGGATTACACAGGTTTTGGAGGAGGAATTTTGGAGACAGATTTGGGGCAGATTTGGGAGAGTTCTTCGAAAAGCTTGGATTCTATTTTCTTCATTCTGGTCATCATCAAATCTGTATAATTGATTTGAGGTAGGTTTTGTCTTGTTATGATTATTCCTTTTCAGATCTCTGTAGAAAAGAAAAAGTGTGTCTTCCTCATGCCTGTTGGATCTAAATGCTTGAGAAGTTTCGTATGTTATTGCAATGTGATTTAAATAGTTTCACCAATCTATTTTGCAATTTGATCGTTCTGAGTAATTTGTAGAAAAAGCTTTAGAAAGCCCAATTTGACTAAGGTTTCAATCTTTGTAAAAAAATTAGTGGAGTTAATATTTTATGTTTTGTGTATTTTTGTAATTTATGGTGTGTGTGTGTGTGTGTGTGTGTGTGTGTGTATATATATATATATATATATATATATATATATATATATATATATATATATATATATATATATATATATATATATATATATATATATATATATATATATATATATATATATATATATATATATATATATATATATATATATATATATATATATATATATATATATATATATATATATATTAGTTTTGTTTTAGATTAAATTAATATTGGAGATTAATTTAAAGTTGCATTGGTTTTGTATAAAAATAAAATAAAGTTAATAAAAGGCTTTTATATTAAAAAGTAAATTTTTGATGAAATTATAAATATATTATAAATTTCACATATTGCAAAGTGCTTTTTAAAAGTTTTGGTCACCCATAAAGGGGCCTTTGTGCACAGTACTCCTGGAGTACTAACGCATGACAGTTCCCTAGGGGATTGCCATGCGCTAGTACCGTAGGGTACTGACGCATGTTAGACCCTGTAGAGGGGCCCATGCGCTGTGACTGAGGTGTGGGGGCGCGTGCGCTTCCCACTCAACTTATTATTTGATATTGTATTCTTTTTAAACATTGTTTTTTAAAATTTGTTTATTGTTATTAACTTTGTTATATTAATTTTTATTTTTTATTTTAATTTATTTATTATTAAAATAATTTTGTTTGGTAATTAGTTAATTTTAATTAATATTAAATATTAATTCTTTTATAAAAGTTAGTTTAATCTGATTTATAATTTATTTCTTAAGTTGTTAAATGATTATTACGAGGATAATAATTGTGAATTTTAGTTTGTACATTAAGTAATTTAAATTGGTCTATTAATGTATTTACTTAGTTTGATTTTAAATTGAATTGGGTAAATTATGTATTAATTAGAATATTTAAATTACTAGATGTATTTGAAAGGTTAGATAAATTTCATATTGTTTCTTTTAATTGTTTAAATCTAGTTAAGGTATTAGGATGAGGTAAACCTTTTGTTAATTTTGGAATATTTATTCTTGAATATTTAAGTAATGCATCTTTAGCAACTTGGTATTATCGAGAAGTATATATGACACTCTTGAACTGTTTGTTTTGGAATAAATTTTAGGGGTTGTAGTTATCTTTTACCATGTTGTTTGCCTTGTATGCATAGTTAGGTTGCTTGAGATGTTCTAACTCTAGGTGGGTTTGAACCTAGTGGTTTTTGGTCCAGCATGTTGAATCTAGTTGTAGAGATTCAAGAGTTGTGTTAACTCAGAGTTCATATTGTTCATGTGAAACCCTAGTTTAGGTCACCTAAGTGTATATCAGGAAGTGGCTTGTAATTGGTGCCAGAGCCTAGAAGTGGCTACCAGGAGATCCCATTACAAGTAGTTTAATAAGTGATAATTAATAAACATTGGGAATCTAAAATGAACCTAATAAGATATTTTGTTCCTTGCCCTTGCCTGAGTTCCTGATTGAGTTTGACTAGGATGGGAGTGAGATGATGCTTGCCGCCTTTATGGACTGGATATGGCATAGGTAGTACCTTGTCTACATGAGAGGTTACTATAACCACATAGAGTCACTAGGGCGTCAGGGTTTGAAGAGACAACCAAGATAACCTTAGAGTTGGCTTGTGTGATGATACTTCTTGTATGCATCTTAGGTTTCCTACGTGTTTTGTTTGTCTCTGGTTGAGTATGTTGTACCTTGTATTTTTTGTACCTTTGAGTTAGAAGCTTTCAGGACCTCTTCCTTGTTTGATGTTGTTGTTTGTTATCTGAGTGGGTTCTGATGTTATCTCCTCAGCATGATGGGAGTGGACTATTTAGGTTCATGAGGTCGGGTGGTAGTGGTTCTTTTACCATTTGAGATTTCGACGTTCGTGCACCAAGGCTAGATGATCCTTGTTGCAATTGTTCTTTCTTGTTCTTCCTTATTCTTGTGATATTGTATCATTGTATTAGATATTCAGAGTTATCATGTTGTATTTCTTTTCAGTTATTGTATTCACATTCTCTGTGACATGTGTAGTGGATGCTTATTATTATGGTCACCTTAAGGTACCAATTGTATTTATGTAATCATGCATATGATGTTGTATTTATCTTTCAGATGTAATCTTGGGATTCATAGCTTTATCTTATATTAATTAATTAACTCTTTCATAATCTACGTCAAGGAACCCTTGAGAGTTGTAACCTATGTTAGTTGTTTATTGCTGTGCTTTGCTTCCACATTGTGAAACTTGATATTGTTGAATGTTAACTTTTAAAAAAAAAATGCTTTGCAAACTTAGTTGCATGTTTAGGTTAAGTTCTCCTGGGTTCCCTGGTGGGGCATTACACTACATATATCCATACCATCAAATAATGCATCCATAAGTACCATCACATAGCATTATTCATTAAACCATTACATATACATCATCATACATCATAAACATTAAACCATGTATCACATACATCCATCTATATTATTGTCATAAATAAGACAATCATTTACATCAATAGAAGAATAAACATGTGCATTCATATCATAACTTGCATTTGAAAAAGCACAAAAAAAAGCATGTAGAGATATAACCATATAGATATGCATATCATATAAAAAGCCTATAAAAATTACTCCAACACATGACAACGTCATATAAATTAAATCTACCAAGGAGTATCAAAGTCCATCAGTATACGAGAATAAAAGTCCATCAAAATTATAACAAGTATCAAATCATAAACAACATCATCTGATAAAAGAATAATGAGAGTCCAATGTCTCGAGATAAAAAATGAATCATCATAATGTACATCAACGAATGGATAATCATATAAAATTCAACTACCAGAACCATCGACACCATTAGGACCATGATCAACATTTGGAGCCCTACTCAAGCTAGCCTGTAATCCGTGCTGACTCATAGCAACCATAAAGGTATGCATCATTAAACTAAGCTGGGACACCTGTTGTCTCATCTCTGACATCTCAGACTGCAAAGATCGAACATCTAAGGCTAATGTTGGTGCAGGAGGAGCCTGTATTAGTACTTGTAGGGGAGCCTAAGCAGGTGGAGCCTGTGGTGGAAACACAGAAGAAGATGGAATAGATGAAGATGGAAGAACATAAGAAGATGGAATGGAAGAAGAAGAAGGAGCTTGTACAAGAGGAGCCTATAGAGGTGGAGGTGTCAGAGGACCCTATTCCTGATCTAACAAAATTTGTGCAGCGTGGTCATCCACATTAGCAATGACCTGTGCACCAACCTGCCTAAATACCCTAACTCTATGTTGGCTCCATCTAGCCACCCTATCCACACCCACCTGATGTAGGGTTCTATCAGCTCCACCTATGAGTCTCACCCATCCACCCCTCATCCGTACACCACCTCTAGGAGGAATAGGAGAAACATCTATAACATGTATCACAATACTACCTCATATGTCACCTCACTAACCTCGTTGTCCCCAATAACCTCATCTTTGACCTCCACCACCATCACCATCCCCACCATCATCATCAGACTCATCCTCAATCCCTAGCACTCACTCAGCTAGATCTATGAATCTAGGAAACGGGTTTAGAGCAAACCACACTGCGTAGTCATCGGTCATGCCCACATCAATTATATGATATCTCATATCCCACACATGGTGGGGAAGCTATAAAACCTCATCACAAGCCATGTAGTAGTCAATCTGAGGACCCCACAAGGACCTCTCCACCTATACACAGACATATAGAGCTAATCCATGTGGCATACCCTGGATGGGTCCAAACTAGCACAATACTCTCATAAAGCAGAATCTCTCAATAATCAAGGGTGTCTGCCCTATCATCCAATGAGGTATGCACATAAAATGCAACTCTGATGCATTTTCTGACCATGCCTCACAACCAATGTATGGGCACCAAATGACCTAATCAATATCATCAATGATACACTGCCAATAGTCCAACTTGCCCAAATGGGCTTGCACCACCATACCCTCATACATCCAAGTGAAGGGCCAACCTGGATCCTGATGTCAAATTGAGATAGGTCAAGTGATAGGGATGTGCTCCCATGTCCATAAATGTAAATGGACCACCCTAGTAGAGAGAGTGGCCCCATGCCGATAAACCACATTGTGTAGCTCATGATATAACTGAGCAAGCACACAAGAACCCTAATCAAATCTACTAGGCTATGCAATCATATCCTCTAGAATACAGCCCCAACTGATGGAAAAACCATGACCTCACTGATCAAGTACAAGGAACCCACCAATGAGTGCACCCAAAATTGTAGGAAGAAGTGGAAAGGATGGAAACTATGCCCACTAAATAGACTCATCTCTAATGGTAGAATTAGCAAAAACCCACCTGCATGTTGTCCCATCGTACACTTGATCACAGTAAATAAGCTCCCCATGAGTAGGGATGCACAACAAAAAATATACATCCTTAGGAGTAATAGTCATCTCCCCCATCGGTAAATGAAAGGTATTGTGGTCAGAGTGCCAATGCTCTGCCACACCTGTAAGTGAACCCCAATTCATGTGGAATCGAGGAAGGGAGAGGAGGAATGACAAAACACACTGACCAATGACTTGGTGCTCTGCACCACTAAAGTCATCTATCATGTTGAATGGCAATGGGTACAAGCCACAAACACTATTTTTTAAGCTTAGTTTGCAAAAGAAAGTTTAAACACATAAATAATAAAAAACATCACATATTAGTTCATCTCAAATCAATCAAACATTTAAACCTATCAAACCACAATCAATTTTCCTGATTCTATTCAGAGAGGATGGAAAACTTATCATCATCCACCATCTAAATCAAGATTTCCAATCAAACATTCTATATGACATGACTAGAACTAACATCATATGACTCGCTATCAACCAGACTTGATACCTAAGCCAATAGACTGATTGACTACACTAGATGGATCAGAAAATTGACTCAAAAGTTTGCAAATTTGACTAAAAAGGGTACATGTGCTATTTTACTACTTGAAAACACTAAAAATAAAAAGTGCAGTTTAAAATAGTAAAAGTGATGTAGAAATTATCAAATGTACCACAAAAATGTGTACACGCTACATAACTTAGTACACGCTACAAGAAACCCTTGTACGCACTGCTAAAATAATCAAAAGTGCATTGAGAATTATACATGCTACAAGAAAGAGTGATTTTGATTTATGCCCTAGTTCTATCATTTGTACACACTACTAAAACTTGCGAATGCACTGTGGAAAACCACAGATGCGCTTTAAGAAGTTTGTACGCGCTACTAAAACTAGTGTATGTGCTATTAAATTTGAAAAAGAAGAAAAACCTAGTTTTTTCTAGAAAAATAAAAAAAAATTCAAAATAAATATAATAAATTGACAAAGCAGGTTGTCAGAGTACTCACCAGAGGTCCAGAGCCTGGTAGACACTGGTAACGTCAGCCTTGATCGAATATGTGCTCACGAATTGAAATCACCATCGTCAAAAAGGCTCAGAGACCGTTAGAGAAAAAAGTCAAAAGGGGAGGTAAAAATGAATAGTAAAAAGACCTTTTACCCCTATATATAGCCCAGTTTGACCTAAAATGGGCATCTTTGACCAGAATATGACTAGGGACCCATATTTAATCACCCATTTAGCTAAATCAGGGGCTTTTGTCATCATAAATACATAATCAGAAATGAAATTGAAATTCATTATTAATTGAACTCATTCAACACAAATTGATAAAAAATGCAAAATCTTTTATCAAACTCAAATATCATTTTATTTCCAAGGGGGCATACACTCAGATAATCAGGATCGACATCATAATCAATGAATCAAGGGCATAACCATCAAATCAAAGTGCAATCTTTTATTGAAATTTTTTTTACTTATCAATTGAAAGGGGCATCAAACATCAAATCATATCAAATCAGACATCATAACAGGTGACTTATCATTGGAATGACCATCAAGGACCTAAAATCAATGAGCATTGCATCAGTTTTAACATCAAAATCCATATCTTCTATGAAGCATCGAATCAAACATCAAAGCTAATCGGGACTTGGCATCAAAATGATCAGGACATTCTTTGAACTGATACACGTCATGCATCGATTCAAAGAGGGGCATTTGTAATCACCAGAAAATGGACAAGATCAATCAAGTGAGCAACCAAGGCAAAATCAAAGAAATTAAATCAA
This sequence comes from Chamaecyparis obtusa, assembly GCA_027943335.1. Classification (NCBI taxonomy): domain Eukaryota; kingdom Viridiplantae; phylum Streptophyta; class Pinopsida; order Cupressales; family Cupressaceae; genus Chamaecyparis; species Chamaecyparis obtusa. The sequence goes on from BSBK01005477.1 coordinate 144,051, forward strand.
ATCAAGCTAAAATCAAAGCTAAATTGCAATTAAGCCATAATCAAAATTTAATTAAAAATCAAAAGCCATAAAATCAATTTAAATAATGATAAATCAATAAATTATGCAATTAATCTAATTAATTGCATAGTTCATTTAAATCAAATCAACCCATTCAAGGGGTACACATGGCTAAACATATTTATTAAATTCAATTAATTAAATCCTATTTTCCATCAACTGCCAAATGGGAGGAAAAGGCATCAACCAATAGGATTCATGGACCAAGCTCGCATTGATCAAGCTCACATTGAATCTCCATCACACATAAGGAGAAAGAATCTTGTCCACCCATTTTTCCCTCTTGTCCCAAGCTTTGAGGAAAAAATATTTAAATGGTCTCCAAAGGTGGAACCATGGACCTAAGCCTAACCCAACCATGATCAAATCAATTCCACCCCCTACCCTTGCCAAAATCTATAAAGAAAGGCTAAAATCAAGCATTTATCATCCACATTATTTGAATAGCATCAACTCTCTTGAAATTTTAAGCTAGAAAGGAAAATCTAGGAGCTAATTAGACTAATTTCTTTTGGAATTAATTGTTTTATCTTTGTTTATCATATTTTCTCATATTAGGACTATCACTAATGGAAGCTTTCTGAGAGCTTCGCATTAGCATCCCTAATTAGAGAGCCATAGAGTGCTCATTTGTCATTTATATTTCTTATTTAGATTGCTAGTTGTGATAATTTAATTCTTATTTTGAGTTATTTGATGAAACTAACCCTATGAAGGTGCTTTCCATAGCACACACATATTAGTGCAAGTCTCAAATGTTTTCTCTTATTTTCATGCATATTTGGCAATGTACTGGAGAAAAGGTGCTCATGAGAAAATAGGTTGATAATCTATTTTGGCTCTCCATATTGATAGCAGATCTTGATTGTGTATTTTTGGTTTGTAATCCTTTCTTGCGGGTTCATATTTTATAATCCCATCACTATTTCTTGACAAGGTAGAGACATTATGTTTTTCCATGGAGCTTTGTATCAACTCTCTATATTTCTCCCTTTCTTCTATAAGCATGTTCCCTATCTACATTTTGTGTGCCTCTAGACATACTTAATAATTTCTTCATATTAATCCACTAGATCTCTAGAAAATATCTTTGATTTCTTCAGCAAGCATGAATCATCTAATGGAGATTGAAACATTATGTTATTTTTGTGTGATACATTGTGAGGGTTCTAAGCACTTACATACATATTGAATAATTCTCATGCTCTTTGGAGCTCTGCATCATTCTTCAAGTAAAGTTTATCTATATCTAGTGTATTTTGGAGCCAAATAAAGCCATGTACATGAACATTCCCTCTATGCTCCCACTTGTATCTATACCAATGGTCTTTTCTGCTAAGGAGTTTTTCAATCACTTATTCAATAAATATTGTGAACTATTGATGCAATTATAATGTTGTGGTGTGGGGGTTGTTAATTATGTTTTCTGTATCATTTTTTCTTGATCAGATCTTGACAAGTATGTCATTTGCAAACTAGCATTGTAAATCAGGCCACTTTGTATATGTTGCACTCAGTGCAAAGAATGGGGTGGGAGATCAGATTTGGTTGATCATGTTTGTATTCTCTGCATGACACTTGTTCCAATATCCAATCTTGTACCTCTTCTTAAAGATCCAAAGTGTATGAGTTCCTCAACAAGTTGTATGTTTGGAAGATTATTAAGGTGCACATTAAGATTTTCAATGGTGGCTAGTATGTTTTCCTACACATTTCTCTTGATGTATATAGTTATAATACACTGGTTATGATTTCACACCATGAGGTTAAATATGAAATATTGAAACCATATATGTCTTCAAAATCTTTGGTCATGGTACCTCATCAAGTGTAATGAAAACTCATATATTTGTACTTCCCTTAGTCATGGATGCATAGGTTATGTAGATTTGTTAGGGAAGAGGGGAGGAAATTCCATATTAAGAAAGTCCTCTGTGTGGTATTCATTTATTAAAGAAGATTTTATTTCAGGCTAGCTAATAATGTTATCTACATTGTTGTCAAGGTCCAATGTTTTCTTAATGATATCTAGCTCATGAGATATTTTTGGCACTTTAGACAAAAATGAGGATGTGCAATCCATGCTCTTTTCATTTGGTTCTTCATCAATGTCCCATTTTTAAATTTGGAATCACCATGTCTTCTCTTGTTTTACTTTAGACAGTTTAGCTAGAAAGTTATCATCTATGGTAACATCACTATAGTATGGATCATGCTTGAATTTTTATAGAAATGCATCTCTAACATGGCTTTTTCTCACATACCAATCTGTTACCAATAGATTTTTGCCAAATTACATCAGGCTCTAATTTTCTCAAAATCACCCCATAATCTTTTAAGGTGTGTTTCACTCAAAGTTTCATTTCCTTACATACACACCTTGTTGGTTGAACTTGAACCTTGAACTCTCACAGTTCAAGATTCAAGGTTCAATAACATACTTTGGTATGATAATCCCTCTTTGTTTGCAAGCTTAGTGACATGTTGTCTTTGCAATGCGCACTTGTCCAATGAACTGTGAACTATGAACTCTCGTGGTTCAAGATTCAAAGTCCAACAGATGTTATCTTTTTGCAAGGCACTTTTCTTTTTATTTATCATTATTCCTTGTTGCTAGTTGTTTTTCCTTTATTTAATTGAATCATACCAAAGGGTAGTCATTCTACCTTATTGTTGAACTTGAACTATGAACTCTCGTAGTTCAAGGTTTGAGGTTCAACATATGTTTTTAATTTGTAAAAGTGGAAAGTGGTGATTTCACATAAAAGAAAGCTAGAAATTGATTATGAGATCCGTGTGTGGTGTGGATATCATAATTAATAGAAATGACACTTAGGTGTCACCTCACTCATGGAAAAGTACAGTTATCCATGTTTTAAGTTATGCAAATTTCCCATCATCATTAATTAAACCTCTTGAGCCATTATTTCAACATTTATTGTGAATCTCCCGTGATTTGTAAATTGCTTAGTGATAAATGGAAGAGCTTAGTCATTTTTGTTCATAACGGCAAAGACATTGTAGGAAACCAGTGTGGAAGAAGGTAACTTTCCCTCCTCTCAAAGTTTAGTGCATCACATAAGAAGCCAAGTTTGTCTCTCTTTTTGGCCTCCTTGTTTTAGTTGAAGCTCATTACTTTGTCAAATTCAAAATCATGTAAGGCTACTGTGTTTCCTTGTTTATTCCTAGATTTTGAGCCAATATGAAGAACCCAGTGCCAAACTTTGGAAATACTTCCCCTCTAATTTGCTCTTTACCTGACTATGAGGATACCTTGATCAAAACTAGAGCTTTAGAGGAAATTATAGGTAGAGCCAAAGAACCCATTCTAGGTTCCATGCTAGAAAAAGTAATCCAAAGTGGATTAACTTATGCAGTTGCTTTTCCCATAGTAGCCCCATGCTAAGAAATGGTTCTTGAGTGTGCAAAAAGATATTGTTTTGAAGAGAAGTGTATTAAAAAGATAGATGGGAGCCACTGGTCTATATAAGTAGAGATGTCATTCTGAAGGCAATGGGTATCCCTAAAAAAGGACCCATATGAAGCGTGGAACATTCCCTCATCCCAATCAGCCTTTTCCACCAAGAGACAAATCTATAGGAATGAGATTTAAGATCAGTTCTACATAGATGCAGGGAACATGGCATTTCATTAAATCCAAAAAAGTCTGTCTTCACAGTCATGGAAGGGAAATTGTTGGGCAACATTGTGTCAAAAGAAGGGATCAAGATTGATCTAGAAAGAGTCAAAGCAATCCAACAACTTGGTTTACCTTCATATAGGACTGGTGTTAAATCTTTCTTTGGGCAAACCAATTTCCTCAGAAGGTTCATTCCTAACTTTGCTGAAACAACCAAGAATATGGTAAGCCTCTTGAGTGAGAAGAACCTATTTAAATGGAGCAAAAAGGCTATCAAAGCATTTGATGACATCAAGAAAGCTATAGGAGATTCTCCTACATTAATAAATCCAGATTACAAGAAGGACTTTATAATACACTATTATGCCTCATAACATATAGTATCTAGAATATTATTGCAGAGGAATGATAAAGATGAAGAAGTACCCATTTATTTCATGTGTATTCCTCTTAAAAAGCATGAGTTAAACTATCCATTGGTTGAGAAGAAAGAATATGTAGTGGTAAAAGCAGTGAAGGCTTTTAGGTTCTACATTCTACATTCCCACTCAATTGTTTTTGTCCCCATCTCTACTATCAAAGACGTCCTCACTCAACAAGAGATAGGGATGAACAAATGAGAAATGTGGATCTCCAAGATTCAATAATTTGACTTAGAAATTCATCCTACCAAGTTGGTTTGGGGTCAAGGATTATGTAGACTTATGTCCAAGCAGGATCCTGATAGCAATATGCCCTCATTTCTTTTTGTCAATCTTTGTGATTCTTAGTTTTTAGATGTAACATTTTACCTTACTTATGGAGATTGTCCCCCTCATCTAAACCCAAAAGAAAGAAGAAATATTAGGTTAAAGGTTGCAAAGTATGTTATTTTTGATGACATACTATATAAAAAGGGTTTGGATGGAGCTTTCTTGAGATGTGTTGACAAAGAGCAGCAAGAAAATTACTCAGGAAGTTTCATAATGAGGCATGCGGTGGTCATTTCTCTTCCACAGTAACCACTTTTAAAATTCTTAGGAATTGCTTTTACTGGCCAGGAATGTTTGGCAATGCTTACAAGTGGGTTGCAATTGTGAAAAGTGTAAGTTGTTCGGTGGAAAGCCACAGTTAGCAGCCCTCCCTTTGAGACTAGAGATCATAGAAGAACCTTTCGAGCAATGGGGGCTAGACTTCATCAGACCAATCAACCCTCCTTCGAGTGTTGGACACACCCACATTCTCACTACAATAGACTATTTCATGAAATGGGTAGAGGAAGTTCCTGTCAAGAAGACCACATCTGAGGTGGTGTGTGAGTTTGTAAAGAATTACATTCTGGTTAGGTTTGGAGTTCCTACTAAGTTGGTCACAAACAATGCTACAAATTTATCTTCTCATGAGTTCAAATTATTTTGTTATGATCATGACATCTACCTATCCCATGTGTCTAATTATTATCCATAGGGAAATGGATAGGTGGAATCAAGTAATAAAAACTTGATCGGGATAATGAGGAAGCTAGTATGTGACAATGCTAAAGATTGGCATAAAAGACCATTTGAATCTCTTTGGGCTGATCAAACTTCTCCAAAAAGAGCAATTGGCATGTCACCATTTGAATTGTTTTATGGTGTTGAAGCTTGACTGTCACTACCTTTAGAGCTAGCTACTATGAAACTAAAAAAATAATTGAAGACTAGGTTTACCAAGATGCCCTTGAGAAATGGATTTTGTATCTCAACAAAATACAGGAAGAAAGAGAAGAAATGGTAAGTCAAATTGTTAGGAATGAATGATGAATTATTGGTAGTCATTCTGTAGCAGTTGTTGTTTCATTCATGACTATGATTGTCATTGATGTCAACACAGTGACCTTCTGGAGACTTGCAGAGAAGCAGATAGTGTTTTGATTAGCACACGCGGGATATTGTAGTTGGAGCTATGTGATGTTGAGGATATACTATTTGATATGTTATATGTTTATGGTTAAGAGTGTAGATAGTAATTCATTTATTCATGGAAGTTATGAGCATTTTGGTGGAAGCAGTATTCATGCAGTGTTCCTGAGTAGTGGTTTGTGGAAATCGGATGATATCTCCTAATCGGGATGGAATCTAGTTTTGCACAGTTAAAGGGAAGTTAGAGACACATTGATAGTGATGTGGATGATAGTGAAAAATTTGAGGTCACACGAGTGGAGAATTATTGTATTTGGAAGCCAACAGTTTTGTGTAATTTTGATGTAGCATGTGGAAACTTTTATTTTGTAATTGTGTGCTGACTCAATTGTAATTACTTGAGTGTGGTATAAAGGAAGGAATGTTTTTACTTATTGTAATATTAATGAGGATATAGCTAAATGTGAATGTACGCATGAAGTGAAGAAAAGAGCCAATGCAGTTGTGAAAGTGAAATTGTGAAGGAAGACATGCAAAGTATAGAGATCTGAAATTGAGATCTGGTGTAGTAGTGAGTGCGGTTTGGAACAGTGAGAAAGGAGGTAACATATTTGATATTATTCTATTGAATAATCTTAAGATCAGTTGGACAGTGTGTTCAATGATCTTGCCATTGAAGCTTTTTGGGTAGTGGGTCCTTCTGTCTTCCATAACTCCTAATAGGGTTAGAATCTTTTAACAGGGATTCAAAATATCCTAACAGGATTCATATGTACTAAATTTATGTCATAAGACTCCTAATAGAGTCCATCCTTTTACAAGGAATATTCATATTAGTGCATCTTTTGTGGGCATCATTCCCACCGGGGTTTACTCTTTCATCAAGAGGTTCCCTAGTCAACATATGTTGTGTTATCGTGTTATTGTGTATGAATATCTTTCTATGGTTGGTAATTATATTGTGTACATGGTTAAATGCTATTGAAGCTGATAAAAGTTATAATTATCTGATAACTGATTCACCCCCCCCCCTCCCTCTCATTTATCTTGGTGGACTTTACTTTCTAACAATTGGTATCAAAGCAGTAGGTCCTTGAAAGAAAAGTTTAACAGCTTAAGGAGATCCATGGTAAATTTTAGGAAAGAAAGCCCTAAGTTTGATGGAGTAAATTTTGACAGCTGGAAGGAAAAGATGAAGACACATCTACTATGTTTAGGACCAGGTTATTTGTTGATTACAAAGAATGATATGACTATCATTGAAGAGGACAATCTTGAGACATGTTTTAGTGATGAGAGAGATCTATTCATGTGTAATATACTTGCAAGAGAAGCACTTTTGACAGCACTTTTAGAGAATGAGTATAGTTAGGCAAAATGTTTAACAAAATCTCATGAAATTTGGAAAGATTTACACTCTACTTTTGAAGGTGATGAACATGCAAAGAAAGCTAGATTATATAACTGGATGTGTGCATTTGAAGATATAAGAATGATGGGAGATGAATCTACTAGAACCTGTATTTATAGAATGTTAGAAATTGTTGCAGGGATAAAATCTTGTGGAGGAACAAAGACAAAGAATGAAGTGATATAGAAAATTCTGAGGACATTAACTCTTGTATTTAAGCAGACAACATAGATGATTGAAAAATTTATACCTTGTACTATGAACTTTACAAGAGAGACTCTTCTTGGAAGATTGGAAGCAACAGAAATGAACTTGAGGTTATCAGGAGACTTACCTAGAATGGAGAAAGCATTCAGTGCTCTTAGTGTTCACCCTACTTTGTCAAGAAACATCAGTGTGAGTGGAGATTATGCTGGTAGCAGTAGATCTAAAAATGAAGAAGACAAAAAGATTGAACAAGGTATTTCCTTGCTTGTGAAAAGAGAACCAGACGGTAAGAAAATCTTTAAATGTTGGACTTGTTAAGAATATGGTCATTTTGCATCTAAATTCCCTAAGAGAATCAAAAAGTATAGAAATAATTTCAAGCCTAGAAGATCTAAGGAATGTTATTATGCTAATGATGAAGACCTTGAAACTAGTATAGAAAGAACTCTAAGTGAAAGTGATACTGAGAATAATGATGACATAGGATTTGTAGCAATTAAAGAAGAGAATCCTGAAACTAGTGTTAAGCAAGAAAAAGCCCTAGTTTTCCAAGTTGAAAATAAAGCTGATTGGATTATAGATAGTGGTTGTTCACATCATATGATTGGAGACATGAAAAAGTTCATAAAGTTTAACAATTATGATGGAGGAGTTGTTAGAGTTGGAAATAATGCACCTTGTTTGATTAAAGGTATAGGATCTATTACTCTTGATGGAAAGACTAATACTGATGATGTTTACTTTATGGATGGATTGAAACATAATCTTTTGAGTGTTGGACAATTAGTTGATAATGGATATCAAGTTTGGTTTACTGAGAAAAGTTGTGTGATAAAGGATAAAGATGGAAATATAATTGGAACTAGATCTAGAACTAGAGTTAATGTATTTCAGTTGAATCCCACTAAGATGACATGTTTGATTACTAAGATTGATGATAGTTGGTTATGGCATAGAAGATTTTTTCATATAAACTTTGATAACATTGTGAAAGTAAGTACTACACTTGCAGTAAGGGATTTGCCTAAAATTATGAAGCCTACTAACATGATTTGAAAAGAATGTGTAATGGCTAAGCAGAAGATAAGTTCATTTCCTAGTAAGAAGTTCACATCTATAGAGAAGTTGGAGATTTTTCATACATACTTGAGCAGTCCTACCAGGACTAGAGGATTCTATGGAGAAAGGTATTTTATGATTCTTGTTGATGATTTTACAAGAATGATGTGGATTGCATTTCTTAAAGAAAAATTTGAAGCATTTGATAAGTTTAAGATCATTAAGAATAAAGTTGAGAATGAATCTAGAATGAAGATTAAATGTTTGAGATTTGATAGAGGTGGAGAATTTACTTTTAGAGAGTTTAACACCTTTTGTGAAGTGAATGGTATTAAGAGATAATTTTCAGCCCCTAGAACACCTGAACAAAATGGTATTGTAGATAGAAGACATAGATCAATGACTAAAGTAGCAAGAGCTATGTTATTTGAGAATGATTTGGTGAAGATATTCTAGAGAGAAGTAGTGAACACAACAGTGTATACAATGAACAAAGTACAAATCAGAGTAGACACAGACAAGACACCCTATGAATTATGGTTTGGACATGCACCCTCAGTTAAGTATTTTAGAATTTTTGGAAGCAAAAGTTATATAAAGAGAGATGATGATATTGGAAAGTTTGATCCTAGAAGTGATGAAGGTATTTTTCTTGGATATTCTTTGAAGATAAAAGATTATAGATGTTACAATAAGAGAACTAAAACTATTGTTGAGAGCGCAAATGTTAAAGTTGATGAAAAGTTTAGAATTCAAGAAAGAATGCTTGATTATGAATTAGATGGAGAATCTCATCCTAAGCCTAACACTAAGACTACTAAAATATTCTATGAAATAGATAGCAATTTGGTGAATGAAAGTCACAGTGAAGTCATTGAAGAATCAACACCTGAAGAAAGATCTAAGATAGTGACACCTAACAAGAGCCTATCAAGAAATCATCCTTTTGAGAAAATTATTGGAAGCATTAAAATAGGAGTTCTAACTTGAAATAAGGTACAAGAATAGTTATGTTTGATTTCTCAAATTGAACCTAAATCTACTAGTGAAGCTTGTGAAGATGAACATTGGATTAATGCTATGAAAGAGGAACTAGATCAGATTGAAAAGAACAAGACATGGGAATTGGTCCCTAGACCTAAAGATAAGAATGTTATTGGAACTAAATGGGTATTCAGAAACACGATGAATGAACAAGGAGAAGTAGTAAGAAACAAAGAAATATTGGTATGTAAGGGATACTCATAGCAAGAAGGAATTGACTATGAAGAAACTTTTGCACCAGTAGCAAGAATTGAAGCAGTAAGAATGTTTTTGGCCTATGCAGCTTTTAAGAAATTCAAGGTATATCAAATGGATGTGAAGTCCACATTTCTGAATGGTGAATTGGAAGAAGAAGTCTACATTGAGCAGCCTAAAGGTTTTCCTTTGACTCAAGAAGGAGACATGGTATGTAAATTGAAGAAAGCACTATATGGACTAAAGCAAGCACCTAGAACTTGGTATGCAAGATTGGATAAGTATTTGTTAAAATTGGGATTTACAAAAGGAATAATTGATAGTAATCTATGCACAAAAGAAGTTGAAAATGGTTTGTTGATTATAGTTATTTTTGTTGATGACATTATTTTTGGAGGAGAAGATGAGGCTAGTGACAAATTTGCTGATGAAATGAAGATTGAATTTGAAATGAGTATGATTGGTGAGATGAAATACTTTTTGGGATTACAGATAACACAGAACAATGATGGTATCTTTGTAAGTTAGACAAAGTACTTGAATGATTTGTTTAAAAGATTTGGCATGGAGAACTATGAACCAGTTGGAACACCTATGGTAATTGGACATAAACTATCTAGCATAGATGAAACACTGGTAGTGGAATAGAAGAAATATAGATCTATGATTGGAGGATTGCAGTACTTGACACATTCAGTTGGAATTGTAGCAAGGTTTCAAGCTAAACCTAGAGAATCAAATTATGTAGCAGTAAAGAGGATATTGAGATATTTAAGAGGCACAATGGACTATGGATTTTGCTATGAAAAATATGATGATTTTACCCTATGTGCATATACAGATGCTGATTGGGGAGGTAGTGTTGATGATAAGAAAAGCACCAGTGGTGGAGCCTTTTTCCTTGGAGGAAGATTGGTTTCTTGGCTAAGCAAGAAGAAAAATTGTATCTCACAGAGCACAGTAGAAGCAGAGTATGTAGCAATAGCAAACAATTGTAACTAGATAATTTGGATGAAACAAATGTTGAAGGATATTGGAATGAAGTTTGTTGACCCTATTGTCATACATTGTGACAACACCAGCATAGTTAGTATGTCTAAGAATCTTGTATTACATTTTAAGACAAAGCGTATAGAGATCAAGTATCATGTAGTAAGAGAGAAAGTTGCTGAGAAAGAAGTCAGACTAGAGTACATAAGCACAAAAGAGCAGATAGCAGACATATTTACAAAGCCTCTGCCTAAGAATACATTTGAGTATCTGAGAGGTATGCTTGGGGTTATGCCCCAGCCTAATTTTGAGTAATAATGTAGTTGGTTGCATTCATCCAACTGTATATAAGCAAAAATCTTTCCTCTAGACTGGATGTTGGTACTTCCTCTATGGGGGAGTATGTGTATCTGAGCTGAGTCATGAGGACTATAGTGAATGTATTTTTCTAAATAGTGTCTTTTGACATTGGAGTTGTTTTTGACATAATGATGAAACTTCTGTCATTGATGTTAATGGGGGAGACGTGTACATGAAAAACCATTTGTACCATATGTTGGAGAGAACTAAATAGGAAAACAAAGCAAGATTTAAGTGATGAAGAGGATTCAAAAATGTTTGTTACAGTAGTAATGTTGCAGTATTGGATTTTTGGAACATTGGATTTTTTTCATCTATGTTGCCATCAATGCCAATGGGGGAGATTGTTAGGAATGAATGTTGAATGTTTGACAGTCATTCTGTAGTAGTAGTTGTTGCATTCATGACTATGATTGTCATTGATGTCAACACAGTGACCTTCTGGAGACTTGCAGAGAAGCAGACAGTGTTTTGATTAGCGCATGTGGGATATTGTAGTTGGAGCTATGTGATATTGAGGATATACTATTTGATATGCTATATGTTTATGGTTAAGAGCACAGATAGTAATTCATGTATTCATGGAAGTTATGAGCATTTTGGTGGAAGCAGTATTCAGGCAGAGTTCTTGAGTAGTGGTTTGTGGAAATCGGATGATATCTCCTAATTAGGATGGGATCTAGTTTTGTGCAGTTAAAGGGAAGTTAGAGACACATTGATAGTGATGTGGATGATAGTGCAAAATTTGAGGTCGCATGAGTGGAGAATTATTGTATTTGGAAGCTGACAATTTTGTGTAATTTTGATGTAGCGTGTGGAAACTTTTATTTTGTAATTGTGTGCCGACTCAATTGTAATTACTTGAGTGTGGTATAAAGGAAGGAATGTTTTTCCTTATTGTAATATTGATGAGGATATAACTGAATGTGAATGTATGCATGAAGTGAAGAAAAGAGCCAATGCAGTTGTGAAAGCGAAATTGTGAAGGAAGACATGCGAAGTACAGAGATTTGAAATTGAGATCTGGTGTAGTAGTGAGTGCGGTTTGGCACAGTGAGAAAGGAGGTAACATATTTGATATTATTTTATTGAATAAACTTAAGATCAGTTGGATAGTGTGTTCAGTGATCTTTCCATTGAAGTTGTTTGGGTAGTGGGTCCTTCTGTCTTCCATAACTCCTAATAGGGTTATAATCTCTTAACAGGGATTCAAAATCTCCTAATAGGGATTCATATATACTGAATGTGTGTCATAAGACTCCTAATATAGTCCATCCTTTCACAAGGAATATTCATAGTAGTGCATCTTTATGGGCATCATTCCCACCGGGATTTACTCTTTGATCAAGAGGTTCCTTAGTCAACATATCTTGTGTTATCGTGTTGTTGTGTATGAATATCTTTCTATGGTTGATAATTATATTACTTACATGGTTAAATGTTGTTGAAGTTGATAAAAGTTATAATTATCTAATAACTGATTCACCCCCCCCCCCCCCCAAATCAATTATCTTGGTGGACTTTACTTTCTAACACAAATAGCCACACACCAAGCTTGAGTCAAGAAAATACTTGATCAGAAGGCCAGGCCTTAGAATTTCATGGAGGGAGATCAAGTACTGGTATGGACAAGAGATGAGAACCTAAAGGTACCCATAGTATATTTGAATCACTTTGGAAGGGCATGTTCATCATTAATAGAGCATTAGGAGATAATTCCTTCAAACTGGAGCATTTGTATGGCACCATTCTACCCTTGACCTTTAATGGTCAGGGCCTCAAGTTGTATAAACTTTAAGCAGGTTGGTCATGTTTTATGTACATATCTTTTTTCTGTTTTGTTTTTTGTTTTGTCATTTTTGTATTTCACTTTTCCTTTCTTTTAGTTTTTCCTGGTCTGTGAAACCAAAGCTATAGGTTCATCCTTCGCCCTCAAGAGGTCTCATCCCCAGTCGGAGCCATTGTTACCAACAAATGTTTTCCAAATTACCTCAGGTTATAATTTTCTCAAAATCACCCCATAATCTTTTTAGGTGTGTTTCACTCAAAGTTTTAGTTCCTTACATACACACCCTGTTGGTTGAACTTGAACCTTAAACTCTCGTAGTTCAAGATTCAAGGTTCAATAACATCCTTTGGTATGATCATCCCTCTTTATTTTCAAGCTTAGCGGCATGTTGTCTTTGCAGCGCACACTTGCCCAATCAACTATGAACTATGAACTCTCGTGGTTTATGATTCAAAGTTCAATGAACATTATCTTTTTGCAAGGCACTTTTATTTTTATTTATCATTATTCCTTGTCGCTAGTTGTTTTTTCTTTATTTAATTAAATCATACCAAAGGGTAGTCCTTCTGCCTTCTTGTTGAACTTGAACAATGAACTCTCATAGTTCAAGGTTCGAGGTTCAACATATGTTTGTAATTTGCAAAAGTGGAAAGTGGTGATTTGACATAAAAGATAGCTTGCAATTGATTATGAGATCCATACGTGGTGTGGATATCGTAATTAATAGAAATGACACTTAGGTGTCACCTCACTCATGGGATAGTACAGTTATCAATTATTTAAGTTATGAAAATTTTCCATCATCATTAGTTAAAACTCTCAAGTCATTATTTCACCATTTACTGTGAATCTCCCATGATTTGTAAACTACTTAGTGATAAATGGAAGAGCTTAGTCATTTTTTTACATAACGGCGAAGACATTGCAGGAAACCAATGCAGAAGAAGGTACCTTTCCCTCCTCTCAGAGTTTAGTGTGTCGCATAAGAAGCTTGGTTTGTCTCTCTTTTTGGCCTCCTTATTTCAATTGAATCTCATTACTTTGTCAAATTCAAAATCCTATAAGGCTACTATGTTTCCTTGTTTATTCCTAGTTTTTGAGCCAATATGAAGAACCCAGTGCCAAACTTTGGAAATAATTCCCCTCTAATTTTCTCTTTACCTGACTATGAGGATACCCTGATCAAAACTGGAGCTTTAGAGGAAATTATAGTTAGATTCAAAGAACCCATTCTAGATTCCATGCTAGAAAAAAGCAATCCAAAGTGGATTAACTGATGCAGCTACTTTTCCCATAGTAGCCCCTTGCCAAGAACTAGTTCTCAAGTGTGCAAAAAGATATTGTCTTGAAGAGAAGTGTATTAAAAAGATAGATGGGAGTCCACTAGTCTATATAAGAAGAGATATCATTCTGAAGGCAATGGGTATCCTTGAAAAGGACCCATATGAAGTGTGGAACATTCCCTCATCCCAATCAATATTTTCCACCAAGAGACAAATCTATAGGAATGATATAGCTCAACATTGGTTGTTGAAAGCCCAAAAAGGAGGATCAAGGCTCCCAAAACCACTTACTGTAGATCATTTCAAGCCCGAGGTAGCCGAATTGGTTATATTGCTTAATAGGATAAAGGGAAATCAACATGCATACTATTGGCTTGATTGGATGTATTTCTATATTCAGGTTACTCTTGGGGGAGTAAAATATATTGACTGGGCCGAAACCATTGCTGATGAACTTCATCACCAGTTAGAAAATTTCCTAAGTAGTAGTGGTTTTCATATGTCCTCCTACTTGTTTTACATCTTGGCTTGTACTAGAGAATGGAAAGGTCTTTTCCATGAATAGCCTATCAAAAACATAAAGGTGTATGAGTACTATCCTCATCTACAGAAAGAGTATCATGTCGATATTTCTCCAAAGTTAAATGGAATATTCTTTGGGAGGTTAGCCTATGAACTTCAAGAAAATATTGAGAAAAGAATGTCTGAGGAAGCTAAGGCATTTGTTAACACCTATGGAAGTTTCTTTATCTAGTTCAAAAGATACACCTACCTGAGAGTTGGGGGTTTTGAAGGAGAGCCTTTCAAGTTGCCCATATATGCTTTTGACAGCTTGATTATAGAAAAGGTGGCCCGTCAACTAGTGTATGTTCACAAAGGAGTAAAAGAAAGGAAGGGAAGGGCTAAGTCCAACTTTCTAGTTGAATTGGGATATTATACTTTTAAAACTTCTTCAGATGCCCTAAATTTAGAACACGAGTTGAGCAAACTAAATTTAAAAACATTTGAACCCAAAAAATATTTTGACAGTAGGGGATATGTGGCTCAACATTTTAATTTACCTTCAGAATTCCAACATATTCCTCAAATAGAAGACTACTGGGAGGGTTGTGCTGATGATTTTGAAGTGAGGAGAAGGGCTTGGTCAAGATTTACTCTAGGTCAAATTATTACCTTGAATATTCAGATTGATATCACAACAGTAGATGAGGATAATGATGAAGAGGTAATTGATGATCAGTTTGAAGCCAAGGTTAGAGGTACACCTCTCCCTAAAATAGACTGGAGTATTGATGAGAGGGATAGTATAATAATTAAAACCCTCCGTGTGATTAAAAGAACTAAGAAATGTGTCAAGAGCAAGAAACCCCCTACTCTAAGGAGACATAATATGAGAAGAACATCACACAATGATTTAGTTACCAAGCCTATTGATTCTGCTAATAAAAATGTTTCTCTTGTAGGTACATCCAAAGCTAAAAATAAGAAAAATTCCAAAGTTGATCCTGGAAAACAAGCCTCTCCTTGTTCATCATCAGCAACAAAAGCCTCAATAAATAGACAAAGTAAGGAAAGCGATAAGATGATTGATAACAAAGAGGTGATTGATCTTGACCTTATGGATAGCCACATGTCAGAGCAGACTAGTCTAGATAATCTGGATGAAGATGCATTGATTGACAAGGGCAGTCAGCCAGATTTTGGAAACCGCTCAATAGTTGTGATGGATAACTCCTTGCAAACTCCACTCCCCACTCTTAAATAGATAGAGAAATTTGTAAGTAAGAAATGGAATGTGCTACCAATAACTCTACCAGTTGAAGACATGGTCAGTAAATGTCTAGGAGCTACTGTCAAACCTAAAAGGATCAGGATGGAGTCAATGATCGATATTAATGAAAAAACTAGGCGATGGGTAGTAGAACGTGCAGTGCCAAAGGCTGACAAAAATGTT
The DNA here is from genome assembly GCA_027943335.1 of Chamaecyparis obtusa. NCBI lineage: Eukaryota > Viridiplantae > Streptophyta > Pinopsida > Cupressales > Cupressaceae > Chamaecyparis > Chamaecyparis obtusa. Next base: position 159,923 of record BSBK01005477.1, read on the forward strand.
TCTGAGGCTTCTACTAAATACTTTACCTTTGAAAAGATAGACCTAGGATTTGCAAGCAGGGCAATGGATGCAAAGCATCTTGAATCTTCCACATGTAAAATATTGCATAGTACTTTCAAAGATGAAAGAGACAAGGAGTTGAAGGCTACCATCTAGAGGTTAGCAAAATTTATTCAGGTGGTTCAGGAGCCCAGTCCACTTCCATTGACTCAAATGCCTCAAACTTTTGATCCTCACTCACCAGAAGTTTGCAAAACCTTGGACCAAATTCAAAGAAATAAACTGATAGTGGATGTCTTCAATAAGTGGGCTGCAGGAATGATTCAATAGGGAAGTGATTATATTACTCAATTGATCAAGACTCATGGGGTCGTGACTGAAACCATCTCTAAGATGCTAATTGAATTGGCTAAATGGAGAAAGGAAAGGAAGAAATGGGAAAATGTAGTTGATCATTTAATAGAGATAGATCATTATGGAGTGTCCAAGTTCCTTATTGAAAAACTAGTTTACGGCCTGAATGAAGAGGTACTTTATGTCTCTCTTAAAATCATTGTATGGAAAAATTCAATCATCAAAGAAGGATGCGAAGGAGCAACCCACCTGCTAATTGACTTAAAAGGATTGATTGATACCATGCAGAAGGACCTTAAGTGCCTGAATATCACTTTGATGGATGAAGGAACCCAGGATGTTAAGAAGGTAGAGAAAATGACTCAAGAGTTTGAAGCAAGGATAGCAGCGATCAAAGATAGCAAGGAGCTCACAACTAAAGATCTCACTTATGTAGCCAATACTAAAGCTATGTTGGTCATTTGCATAGATCACCTAGAGTCTCATAGACCGAGGTTGAGTTAGATGTGTAAAGATAAAAAGGTTCTCAGGTAGAGAATCATTCTCATCAGCCTACCATATCATGCCATGGTCATCAGCACATCACATGCCCATGAGGAGTGGAAGCAGGCTCATGCATTTGGGCCTTCTCAAAGCTGAATCAGAGGTGTCCAGCTCAGCCACGACTAGTAATCATGCCCTGCTGATTATGGGTTGTTTTCAGTTTTCCAGTTTTAAGCTATTTTTGGTTGTCTTAAGCAGTTCCGAGCTGAAACTCTGGGAGTTTTCAAAGAACTTGATTATTTTTAATAAATGTAACCGATGGCTATATAAAGCTGGGGAAAATTTTTTAGAAGGGATGTTAGTAGTTTATTTGCTTAGTTATAGAACAGTTTAAGTTTTAGTGATTTTGTAGAAAGACTTTGATTAAGGTTTCTGAATCAATGAATGGAAAAAACTTATCAATATAAATTTGTTGGTTTATGTTTGTGGGTGGATCTCTGTTGGGATATCTTATATTGAGCAGAATTTCTTGGTTGAATGTCTTTATTTTCTTTGAATTCTAGATGAAGTTGTGCCTTAGATTAGTATAGTGTATGTTTATTGAAGTCTGTGAGCTTCAAATCTTTTAGTTGCTTCCAATTTGTGGTAATTATGTCATATTAATGAAAGCTACTGTTTATGCCTTATCAACTTTCTAGTCAAAAGTTTGATGATTGCAGAAATGCATTATTCTATTTCATAAAAAATTCATTGAAAATTTTACTGGGAGCTGTACCATAATTTAGAGGATTAAATATTTCATGTTTAACCTAGTTGTTAGTAAAGAGTTAATGTTTCTTGGTGAGTTATATAGTGTAGAAACAAAATTGAAAAAGAGACAAATTCATTTACTAACACAGTCATAATAATCGCCTTATGTATGCAACCTTTAAACTATGAGCATGTCTAGCTCTTGTATTCTTTGTGGGAGAACCCTTGCAATGTTCTTTATGTCATGTGAAAAGCTTATTGTGTGGTCTCTATATTGATATTGTTACAAGTAGTGGTTGTCATTGCACCAAAAGATTGACTTGTTAATGCCTGATACAACTAATAGACTTATAGAAAATACAAGAGGCGGTTAAGCCATGTCATGAATCCTGAGGGGAGCGCTAACCATTTTTCCAACAATCTCCCCCTCAATGTTACCCAAGAGGATTCAAATCTGTGACCAAGCTCTGATACCACTTGTTACAAGTAGTGGTTGTCGTTGCACCAAAAGATTGACATGTTAATGTATGATAAAACCACTAGACTTATAGAAGACACAAGAGAAAGTTAAGCCATGTTGCGAATCCCAAGGGGAGTGCTAACCATTTTACCAACAAATACTACTCTACAAAACTCTAAGTTACCTACACTACTAGGTTTACTCTTGTAATGAGAATTTCTTCCACTTGGGTTAGTCTTTTCATCACTGCAAGTTTCTCTCTTGGGTCCATGTTGTTTAATGACAATAATTGATGTATGTCTTTCTTGTTGAAATATCTTTTTCAAGTAGGGGTAGGGTTTAATGATTGGAAAATCATGCTTGGGTAATATTATTTACATATAAATGAAAATTTTAAGTTGCATAATACATAAATCCTCTCTTGAAACTACTTGTTTTGTTGTTGTGTGGTCTATTTTCTTGGTGTCTATTGCTAAGTTGATGCTCTATTCTTCTGGTGGTGTTTGTTGAGATTTCCATGTAGATCTATTTAAGCACGAGAATTATTTTCCCACATATACCTCCTCTCTACATAGATCATGGTAATTTTGGTTGGCCTTGTAGTATTGTAGTATTTTTTTTCTTGAATTTAGACTGAGACAACTTGGTCTTGCCCTATTTTTCTAATGCACCTATGAGAAGCTATCTCACCTTTATGACAAACACAGTATTCCCAACTTCTTATTCAAATTTATTGTTATGCAATTTCATGGAATGGAGTGCTTGGATAACTCTTTTCACCACCATCATCCATTTTTTGAACCCTATTAACATTAGGAAATCATTATTTTTATTGAAAAATAAAATCAATAATAAAGTTTTACAAAGTAGACAATACTTAATAGATTTGGGGCTCTAATGGTAAGAGAAGAATGTTAGGAATTTGAATCCATTAAAATGAATATATTCACCTCCTTAAAATTATGTTTCCTTTTTCAATACATGCTAGTACATGGATACTTGCATATACTATGTCAATCCTAATGTAAAAGTATATGTGTTGCATCTATACAATGCTTTTATTTTGTGATCAACTATTCTAATGAAAACACTTCTTTCCTTTTATTAGACAATTTTAGATGTGATCTTACTCATAAAGTATTAACTATTGCAAACAAATATTCACTTTACAATAATAAGTAAAATCTGATTTACATTAAAGGGAGTGAACATAGAATTGCATGCACAAAAGTTACATTTACCCCATGCACTTTAGTTGTATACGTATTCATGTAATTATATAATGGTTCAATTTTATGGTTAAGTATTACTATCATTATAATTTTATTTGATCTTACTAATCAGTATATTACTTTCCACAACAACGTGTCTACTAGGTCAGCCCCTGTGATGATTGCCTCCATTTGATCCACATCATTGTATCTCTCTTTCTTGCATGTCAAGGTGAACACATACTCCCTATTCAATATGTTTCTTATCACCTCTTAAGTGTCATTTTCTACATCTTTGGAAAATTGTAAGGAGTATAACTCTTTTGCATACATTCCCATAAGTTGTGTTGCCCTTTCATCAAATGCTACAGTGCACATTACATAAGTGTGATCTTATAGTTTTATCTAAAGTATATATCTGTAATTATAGTCAGCAAGAGTTTGTTTACACTTCGAAAAAAATCAATTTCCATATTTATCTTTGGCCAAAACTTTCTTTCATTATCTCTCACATGACTCGATGGGGCATGATGGATAGAAAAAACCATCAGTTTTGATGAATAATTTCATTGCCTTTACCATGTACTCGAGGGTTCAATTGTATTTTGAATTTTTTCTCAAATATCTATGCTGGTCATTCTTGTAGAAAATACAAAGTGTGGAAATGAACCTTCTTGAAGAGGATAGAAAGGTAGACCCACTTGGTTCAAACCAAGTCTTCAATTTTGTTACCTCTTGTGTGTCTAGGTCTACTCTAAGAGCAGTAGCATTCAATGTGATCAACACTTTCCCATTATATTCACAAACATGACCATGTTTAACCACAAGGACGAAGGACTTCTAACCCATATTTACTCCTTATTTTTTTATGTTGAACCTCATATGTCACAATTCCTAGTATATTAATGATTGTGTTGTTGCTCTTTTATGCAATTTTATTAATAGGCATGAAGAAAAAGTGTTGTGTTTGAATGGAGAGGTCATCCATGCAAGGTGTGAGTTTTGATTTAGTAGCCAACCCAATAGAGTGTTAAACAAACAAAAATTTAAATAATATTTCACCCCCTTCCATTTATTAATTTTTTTTTTTAATAAATATTTTTTCCATAGTATTTTATTATATGCCTTTGGATTTATATGTCATGTTTTTGAAGATGGATCAGGGACCCACTCAAAAATTATTCATTTTATATGGCATATTAGAGAAAATTTGAAAAAAAAAAATTGAACATATTGGCTTTTTTCTTGGAGTCATAATTTGCATATATGGCCAAGCTGGCTATTTTTCTTTCATAGAGCATAACTTGGGGGTGTATGGTGTAAGGTTTTTAACTTCTTATAGTTGTAGGAAAGGTGATTCAATGTGCTACATATTTTTATCATTATTTGTTCCACATTTTTGAGTTTGGGTGGTGAAATGTGAGCTAGAAGGCAAATATGCTTTGATGACTTTGAGAGGTCATATCTTGAGCATATGAAGTCAAATTTTGGACTTTGAATAGTCGATGGAAATCTCTTAGAGAGATCTACACATGTGTTCAGATTTTGTGTAGGTTTGACATGCTTTATTTGTTCATATTTTGATATGATATGTTTATGGGTTCTTTTGGCTATGGAAACATTATGAGTTTGTGACATGTTACATATTGAAAATTTCAAAATTATGTCATTGTATACTCAATATGTATCTTAGTTTTCTCTTATGTTGACATGGTTATTAATATTTGGTTTAGATATGTATGTTTCATTTTTGGGTCTATAAGTTGTGAAAATGTGTAGGTGGTCTATACTTACAGGTTTCATATATGGTTTGGATATGGGTTGTTTATGTCCATAGATTTTTTATTGTTGGTGCATATTAAGACTGGTGGTATGGTTTTGTCACATGGTTTAATAATTTATTTTCATGTAGAGGAGGAGATGTTGTTATTAGTTAAAATCATGGTGGAGGGCCTATTTTGTTGACTACGTACAATGCTAACATGATGTACACATTGAAAGTTAGATGCTTATTTCATGGATGTGATCATGGTGTCATGTATGTTTCTTGTGTTTAGGGACCTTGGCATGACATAGTCACATTTGAAGATACTTTGAATGTTGATCATTTGATTGGATTCCTTATTTGGTTATGGCGGTATATCTTCTTGGTTGAGGATCATGGTTTCTCTTGTTTCTTTTGTGGAGCTCATGATTGTGTGCTTTGGGATCTTTAATGGTGTGATTCCATGGTTGATTCTCATGTTGGAGGATAGTTTTATCATGATATAATGGATAGCTTGTATACACTTTCAATGGGAGCTTTTGACAGTGATGATGTGGTAGTGTTGGATTGGTCCCTAATTGGTTTTTAGCAATTTTGTATCTTCTTAGTTTGGAGATCTTGGTTTCACTTATTAATACTAACACATTATTTATGTGTATAGACCTAGAGGATTTGCATTTAGGAGATTCTTATCATGATGTCATGGGTTACTAGATATCACACTTAATTGGGATTTGTTGGAAATTATGTGTATTTAGTGTTTGTAGGTGTTTGAGGATGTCTTAGATCTTGTTGTTTTAGAAGAGTCTTTTACATTTGTTTGTAAATTAGTAGGTGGTGGTTATATTTATGTGATTGGAAATATGTACATCTTGATTACTTAAGGGGTCCTTAGTAGAGGTGTGCTTTATGATTTTATTTGACATGTTATCCTTGTTGATAGGATGGTTTAATTATTATGTGATGATGCACTCCTAATTTTAGATTTGAGTTTTGGCATGATATGGTTATTTGAATGTTCATCTGGTGCATGTTATCTCTTTGGATGAGATGGTTTAGATCATGTTTTCATGTTTATGTTCCTAATTCTGCAATTGGATCTTTGACATTGATATTGGTTTAGTTTTTAGGTATTGAGTGCATTGATCAGTTGCTTGATACTCCATGGTAGTTTTATGTTAAATTTGGATTTTGGCATGTATTGATCAGTTATAGGTGCTCATGGATACTTGGTGACTTAGGTGATGCTAATATTCTCTTATAATTAGGGATGTATTTGTTGAGATAGATGATGGTTTCAACAGAAAGATTGAGGAGCATTCACTTGGTACAGAATTGAGAGGAGGGTGTTCTTAAATTAGTCTTCGAGACTTGGATATCTTGATGAGTATTCTTACTCCATGTAATGCTTCACTAGGGAACCCTTGCAACTAAAGGGTAGAACACACACTTCATTTTATTTTTTGAGTAAGAAGTAAACATAACATAAACACTATGTAAAGAAGTGCATCACATAAATAATAACCACATCTCCAGATAACTTCATGAAAAACACATGTTTGTGTACCAATAGAATTCTTTACCATCACTTCCAAATGTTCCTAACCACTAACACATAGGCACAAACTAAATAGGAACATTCACCCAGCCTCTTGAGAGTTTGAATCACTTTTACAAACTTCACAAATCATGACTAGACCATCCTCGATGGTCACCCATTGAGGGGACCACAACACCTTGGTGGAAATACAAAGCAAGAAATTGAAAATGAGAAAGAAATGGGAAAAATTCACCAATGAATATGAATCTGATCCATTATGACTAGAATGGCCTCTACTAAAAAAAAGGTATCTAGAATAGTAATTAGGTTTTCTAGAAGATGTACAGAAGTAGCCATTGTCCCAAAAATGAAAGAAGAATAATAGGAAATGAACTTTCTTCCAAAAAATGAAAGAATAATGAGACAAAATGAAATTTATTCCCAAAAAATGAAATAGTAATGATAGGAAATAAAATTTCTTCCCAACAATGAAACAATAATGACGGGAAACAAAAATTCTTCTTGAACTAGGTAGTAGGATCTTTCGAAGGCCATAACTTTTGCATCTGGTATCCGATTAACTCCATTCAAAATGCCTTGGAAAGCTCTTGATCAAATATACAAAATAAGGAGCCTATAAACAACCTATGACATCATAATTTTTTTTAGCATCCACTTGAATCAATTATAGTCCAAAGAAAGGTAACCATTGATGCCTAACATGCAGTGGATATGATATTTATTTTGACAAAAGGGTAGGCTTTCCAATAAAAATGTACGCCATGAGATATATGTATTATCCACATTAGGGAGTAATAAATACATGCACATAGAGGCATTACTCACTTTATTACAATCAATAGCATAATCAATAAACTTCACTCAAATTCAAATACATACAAGGGCATAAAAGGATAAGGTGCATATACAAAAATGAAATTAGTCTAAGAAATAGAATGCGTACATGTATACATAAACATCAATGCATATACATAAAGAACCTACTCTTAGAAAAATAAATGAAGGGTATAGTACATACATATGAAGACCAATGAATCTCTATAGAGAGCCCTCAATGTTGAAGTACTCTAAATCTAGAGGAAGCTCACCACCTATACACCGGTCCCTAGCAGTGGTAAAGCATTGAAACTCCTCCCTATCACATGGAACCCTTAGGACCACCCCACCATTCTCGTGGAGATAGAAACTTAGCCACAAACATGAAAAAATACACAAGTAGGGAGTGAACACACATGCCTAGCAAATGCCAAACTCATAACAAATATGCAGTAATCCAATGTAGGTACATAAATCATGATACAATAAACATGGAGATCACTTGACATGTAAACCAACATCAAATCTCAATCATAGAAGCACATGTCCCAAAATCATCAACGTGATACTCAACACTACGAGACCTAGATATGAGAGTAGTAACCAGAAGGAGTATCTATGGTTGCATGGATCGATACTACAAATATGGGGTCATATCATCTACACTTAACTCTTAGATCACCCATGATGTTCAAGGATTTGATCCATCTCCACCATCTATGCAGTCTACTCACACATAACCTATGGTACATGGGGATTTAATGATATATATCACCATCTACGCTCACACTTGGGTCACACATGACATTTGGATATTTGATGGGATATGAAATCCATTTAATATTGTTTAATGTTTTATACCCAATATGTTTTAATATAATTTTCACTTTTTTTAGGAACTCCTTGATGTAGTTTATGCGACCACTTACCGGTCGGGGTCTACATAAGGAGCTACTCCCCATGACTACTCAATGTACCTATTCCTATGGCTCAACATCATAGGACAAAGACCAACAAAATAATTTCAACTCAATCTATGTGAGGACATAAATAACTCTTTGTCAACTTGGCTATCTAAGGATGGTAATAGAGACCTCGTCCACTCATGTACATGAGGATGTAAAAGAAGCATCATCACCATGATCTACACCAATGGTATAATCAAAAGTATCAAGGCATAAGAGATAGTTTAAGAACAAGTCTCAAAGGTCAAAATAACCAAAAATCCAATCTCCAACGGATTTTGGTAAGTCAAAATCAACAATTCTAATTCAACAAGGTATATTCAAATTGTGATAAAAACTAACTGAAATGTCCTATAGTCATTCCATTTTTGCAATTATGAAGTAGGCATGGGATAATAATAATAATTCCCACTTGTTCATTCCCAAAAATTCTCAGATGAAATCTAGATGACACGTAAAATGAGAAAAAAACATAAAAACACCTAAAATTCAAACTTCTCAAAAATCAATGAAATTAAAACCCAATTCCTATTTTATGCCCAAACTTTAAAAAATCAAATAAAATTTAGTTTTTGGACCCACATGAAAAATTTGGCATAACAAGGCAAAAACTTCAAACTAAAACCTCATATGCTCATACAAACCTAATCGGGTGAAATAGACTGAAAGGAGTGTGGGGAAACAACTAATTAACCTCCCACAAAGCAAAAGAAAATAAAAATAAACTGAAATAGATAAGGGATAAGGGTACATAAAATCATGAGATCCCTACCTCTCACACAAGTTGTGGTCACTGAAATTGACAAAATAAATAAAAAGCACAACAAAAATTTGAATGGCTCCACAAGAACTAAAGCAATTATGATATAGTTCCAACGAGACACTACCCACGATGATTCAACACCTAGATCAAATCCAAAAATAAAAAATAGTGATTTTATCCACACAAATTTGGAGCAAAATCACCAAATTCAGACTTCACAAATGAGGAATGAGTCTAATTCCTCCAATATAAGTCACTTTTTCATAAAAAGGACTTCTAAAATATTTCACTTAACTCGACTAAAAAACTATAGACTTTTCCCAAGTCACCCAAATTTAATTCCAGACAAATAGTATCTAATTGCAACAAGTCAGTCGACAACAAAAATTAAATTAAATCCTGCCATTAATTAAAATCACATTTAAATTAAATCCTTTTGTAACAACCGTGAGAACTCTAATGCAAAAACAATCACTAGTCTCAACACAAATGCAGTATGAATCTAGTTTTACCAACACGTACCAAGGGTATAAACATAATATAATAAGATTTGTTGTTGATACAGGGAAAACATTGGCTCAGTATGCATGGCCAAAGCTACTATCTCATGTTGTCACTAGCAAGGACATAGGCACACACTTAGTTCATGTAGCTTAGGATGAATGTGTCTAGTACCTATTCATTGAAATAAGAAAACATCAAGTGCAGCTTCTCATAATACACAAATAGCCAAGGCATATATAATATTAATGAAAATGGCTAATGGAATGCTGACACTCTAGTGACATAATTAGACATAAAGAATGTCATAGAACTGGTCGTCCCATATGCTACTCTTCACTGTACATATAAGTTGAATACAAATTGCATTTACTAAACATTTCATAAAAATATGAGCATAAATCACTGAAGGTAAATAAATGATATGCCCATAGCATAAAGGAACAATAATCAAGGAGTACAATACCACCATCCTGATAATCATAAATCAATAGTCTCAAATACCAAAATAAATGAGATATCATCATAAGGAATCATGTCACGTCACTAGCATCATCATACATATATGATCAAACTAAAATGGCAACATAGTCCAACATCTAACAACTATGCTACTGGTAAATCCAAAATAAAGTATTGTTATCGATGCATCACATCATGTAGATAATCAAATAAGAATAACTAGAGTATCTCTTAGATCAAAATAACCATAGAACATAATACAAACATGACAGGCACTACATCCTCCCCCTCTAGGCTTAGGCTTACTCCTAGAAGCTTGCAAAATGATAAGGGTATAAAAATCTCAACTACAAAGAATCCTCCCATGTGGTAGAAGTCTCATCATCTAGGTCCCATTGGACCCTTAACTACTCTATGTCTTGATCCCTAAGGCTCAAGCTCCAATTTTGAATAATGTGGATGGGATCCAAAGAAATTTTCTCATCCTCTACCTATAAAGTACCCTAATCAATATCATGGGTCACATCTGAAATATACTATCTCAACATAGAAACATGGAAAACATCATGGATGTGTGATAGGCTAGGTCGCAATGCCAAGCAATAGGAAACATGGCCAATCCTCTCAAGGATCTTGAAGGGTCCAAAAAAAAGTGGTGCTAACTTAAAGCCTTTCCCATAATGGATGGGGCTCTTTTGCAAATGAACTTACAAAAACACATGGTCACCAACTAAGAAGCAATGGTCAAGGCTATGTGCATCAGCATACTTCTTATGTCTATCCTAAACAATAACCAAATTGTCTCTAATATGAACCACCTGCTAATCCATATCCTACAACATCTTAGGACCCAAAACTAATTGGTCCTCTAATGGATCCCAACTTAGTAGTGTATTGCATGGTCATCCATACAAGGCATGGAAATGTGACATGCCAAGAGAAATATGGTGCCCATTTTTATATGAAAACCCAACCAAGTACAAATATTCCTCCCACTTCATTTTTTGATCCATCACATACATGCAAAGCATGTCATCATGAACTTGATTCACCCACTATGTATGACCATTGATCTCATGGTGATAAGTTAAACTAAAATTGATTTTCCTACCTAATTCATGTTGGAGATATGTCCACAGTGCGGAAGAAAATATTGGATCTGTATGCAAAATAACCCTATTAGGTATCCCATAGAATTGAAGTATATTCTGCATGAACACATGTTCTACTGAAAAAAATGTATACAAAGTCCTCATGGGTGAAAATTAAGCTACCTTGGATAAATTTTCCATTATAACCATAATAGCATCATGACAAAATGAAGGCATAAGAGTCCTAATAATAAAATTAATAGATATAGTATCCCACTTCCATTCAAGAATGGAACTTAGCTACAAAATACCTATCAAATATGGATGCTTTTCCTTCACTCTCTAACACTTGAGACATCGAGCAAAAAAAGAAGAAACGTCTCATCTCATCCCTTCCCAAAAGTACAACTATATAAGGCTAACATGTATTTTCTTAATGCCAGGATGAGCAGAATATGGTGCATGATGTGCCTTTGACAAAACCAATGAATGAAGATCACTTGACATAGCCACATAAATGCACCCATAGTACCCCAAAATTCTATTTGACTCCAATGAGTAGCCTGGAAAAAACCTTACAAGGGTACTTCTAGACTCAATCTCTTCTCTAACCTCTTGATACTACATATCACTAGGAAATACCTCTAGAATACAGCCGTGAAAATCCACTTCAAGTGACAAAACAAAGATCTCATGCCTTATTCTACTCAAGGAATCTACAACAACATTCTCTTTCCCCTTGATGTAATGAACATAAAAATCATACTCAGAAAAACTTTGTCTAATGACATTGTCATGCATTCACTTTCAACTCAGAAAAGAGATACTGCAAGCTACGATGATCACTATGTAGCTACAACATGTGGCCCAAAAGAAAATATCTCTAGAGCACAAGCACATGCACAACCACTTCTAACTTCAAGCAATGGGTGGGGTAGTTCATCTCATGATCTGTGAGCTTTAGAGACTTGTATGCAATCACTTGTCCATCCTACATAATAACTTCCCCCACACCCTCCAACAATGCATCAATGTAAACCATGATCTCACCTACAAGATCTGGCATTGCCAAGGTAGGTACACTAGTTGAGTGCCACTCCAAAGAGCCTAAAATACTAACTCACATTGCATGGACCAAATATACATCTTCTCTTTCCTCTAAAGATAAGTGATAGGATGATCCAACCAAGAGAAATACTTCATGAATTGACAGTAGTATCCCACCAAACACATGAAATTAAAGACCTCCAGAACACTAGTCAGTGCTGGTCAATCCCTAATAGCATGGATCTTCAAAGAATCTACTCAAATACCCTCTCTATAAATGGTATGGCCCAAATACTTCACCACATTCTCAAAGAACTCACATTTGGCTAGATTTCCATTCAAATGATGGTCACATAAACATTGCAATACCTGACGCAAATTTACCTCATGCTCCTCCATATTTATTGAATATACCAAAATATCATCCATAAACACAAGGACAAATTGGTCAAGATAGGTGCAGAACACACCATTCATCAAACTCATGAACACTACTGGCACATTGGTCAACCTGAAGGGTATAACCGTAAACTCATAATGCCCATAATGAGTGCAAAAGTTTGTCTGATGAATGTCAGCCTCATGAATATGAAGTCGATGGTGTTCCTAATTTATATCTATCTTCAAGAACATCCTCTCTCTCTCTTCATATAATAATAAAAAAATTCAATCCTCAACAAGGGATCTCAGTTCTTCATTGTCACCTTATTCAATTGTCGGTAGTCAATGCACAAATGCAAACATCCATCCTCCTTCTTTACAAAGATGAATGGTGCACCTCATGGGGATACATTATGGTGAATATGGCCCTTGGCCAATAACTCCTCTAGCTACACATTGTAATCACCTAAAATTAGGTTAATGGAACCTAAGGTCCTATTTGCCCTTAATTCGGCATATAACCTTGATTATGTTAATTCGATTCCCGATCATTAACATAAATTCCAAAAATTCAATAAGATCAATCAAATCCTAAATCAAGCATTTATCACTAAGGTTTCAAGCTAAATCGAGACAACAACTCTAGGTCTAGATTTAATTAATTCAATCCCACCAAATGCATGGCTAGAGTTATTAATTAAAAGAAACTCATAAATACCTCTTAAATCAAACAAACACAACAAACACACTCTAATGATTAAGAGGCTCTTGCATGGATCAAGGATCAAGCCAAGATGCATCTCAATGACTCCTCACATATGCATCTCAACTGTTCAATTCCTTCAATCTTCTATAAAAGAGAATTTTCAAAAGCTTATTTCTTCTTCCACATGCTTGAATTTTGAGGGTTCATAATCTTTGATTATTGAACTCTCACACTTGGGAATTTTCTTACTAATGCCTTAATTTGATAGTTGTTTTTCATGTTTTCATGCTTAGATTCATGCTTTAGCTAATTAGAGAACACTTCAATTTGGTTTAAAATGGAAAGAATTTATGGTTTCATGCCTAATTTGGAAGTATTTTCTAGATTTAGCTTTATTTCATGCATTTTACTCTTGAATATCTCATTTTAGTGTAGATTGTCATTGTTTAAGGGTCAAATCTAAGAGCAATTAACCCCTTATTTCATACCCACACTAACTAGAGAGCAATAGGATGCTTTTACTTGGTAGTTTCTTCAATTGCATGCTTATTTTCTCTAACAAGTGATGTTATTATCCTATTGAAGTGGTGTGTTGTAGGCCACAAACTCTCACACACACACAAATGAATCTCACTCAAGCCTTTACTAGTCATGCGTTAAGGTGCCCAAGAAATAGGCTCATCTCTAGGAATGAGATCAATGTAAAAATTAATATCATGTTAAGGTATCATGCCTGGAATCTCATTTTCAAACTCATAGAGGAGTGAGTGTTCATCAAGGGACACTTCTCAACTCCAAACTCCATCAAGATCACTACAAAGTCAATAAATAATTGACTTCCCGATCACATACTCCACTTTAGCTGCTTAGTTGAGATCACATGAAGTGAAATAGGTCTCTAGACCCCTACAAGCTTAACACACCCACTAGTGGCATTGACATACTATACTGACTTATGTCAGATTTCAATACTCATCTAGTAGGAAGCTAACTAGTCTATACCCAACACAATGTCATAAGAACCCAAGGTTAGGACATGAATATTTATGGTGGTGGTGAAGGTTCCCAAATCCAACACACAACTACAAACAAGGGAGTCTATGGTCACTCTAAAACTTATGGCTAACTCAACCTGCCACCTATCAACCTGTCATGTTGCCACTAGCTCACATTGTTGAACAAGGGAGGGGGAAATAAAATAATTTGAAGCACCAAAATCAAATAGAATAGAGGTATAAATACCATGAAACCCTCGTGTAGTATCAAAAATGGTTCCTTGGTGCTTATCTTGATGGCTATCAATCACCATAAAAACTCTATGGGATCTATCTGTATCCTCAAATTTAGGCTTAAAAATAGTTGTCCTTTGACTCAACCCTACAGATGACCTTTGAGGACAATGTATAGCTATATAGTCATGCTTACCATAAGAGAAACAAGCCCCTCTACCACTACCAAAACCTATAGATGGTTCACTCAACTGAAATAAACTGCCCTGATTGGAGCTTTTCTAACCACTTTGAGGTGTACTCACTGCCTAACTCTGAGGCTTATCTTTGTGTTGGAAGGTACTATGATGTCCTAGCTGATGACTACTAGATTCATGTCTTAGGGATGAACCTAAAAACTATGCCTACCTATATCATGACTGACGACTATTCCTAGGTGTTGCAGAATATCCCCTCATAGAACCTACGGCCTGAACCTATGTACCCTATGTAGATGATCGTTAAGGTTTTCACTATGTCTCTATGTACATCCTACCGCTATAACCCCTAGCAATAATACTCTTAGGCAGTCTCTCCTTCTCAATAATAATTGCAAGTGTCCTAGGCTGGTGCAACTATACATCCCCAATGATACAACCATTAAGGCCTCGAACAAAGTTTTGTACTAACAAGGGATCATCATGGTAATAGCTAGAATATTTCCTCAACTAAAAGAACCTCTACTCCTACTGATCTACAAACATAGTCCCCCATCTAATCTCATGGAACTCATCAAAACATGCCTCTCTATACTGAGTAGAAAGGAACTGCTCATGGAACCAATCCTCAAATATCTTCCAAGTGATAGTCAACATGCTCAGTTGGAGCCTTTGTTGTTCAATATGTCACCAAGTAGATGCAAAATCTCTCAGGTGCATGATGGTGCACTAGTCTCTAAGGTTTCTCACATAGGAATACAAAACAAAGAAAATTCCATGGTCTAACAACCATGTCTCAACCTTACTTCCACTACCCTTTCCATCAAATAAAGGTGGTCATGACCACATGAGGTCTCTCATCAATCCTTCATGGATGGAATCCTCATTTGCAACTACCCTATATCTCCTATGATCCCTAAAAATAGGTGGATTATGAGACCACTCATGCTCTCTCCTCTCATCATGCTCTCCACACTCAAATAGCTGAGATTCCCCATGGTGAGAATCCTCCTGACAAGGTCCTAACCAAGCTATAAGCTCTTGTAGTAACTAAACCAACTAGGGGTTCCCATCATTTCCACCATGGTCCTCTCTATAGTCCTCATGGTTTTACTCATGGTGTTCCTCCTCTCTATTATCTTCGTTGAGATGTTCTTCCTCATAGTCTTCCTCTTCATGGTCATCTTGACGGGCATTCTTCCAACCACATCCACATCTAGGAGGCATCCTTGATAGAAAAACAAGGCATGGGTCAATATTACATGCAATAAAATACACTATTCCATACTAAATAAATAATAAAGGAAAGATAACCATCATAAAGTATACACAAACCACACATCACTCACACTAACCACAATGGGAGAATAACACAAAGATCCCATCATATGAACATGGGAGCAGATACCAAATGTAATGCCCTACCAGGGAACCCTTGGAACCAAAGGGTATAACATGAACTTAACAAAAAAAAATTGAGTAAGAAGTAAACATAACATAAACATTAACATGAATAGAATAGGCATTCTCAACATAGCTTATGAGTGTTTGGATCATTTCTAGGAACTTCACAAATCATGACCAAACCATCATCGATGATTGCCCATTTCAGTGACCACAACACCCTCATGGAAATACAAAGAAAGAAACTAACAATGAGAAAGAAAGGATAAAATTTCAATAGTGTATATTAATTTGATCTTTTATGATTAGAATGACCTCTACTTGAAAAAAGGGATTTGGAATAGTAATTAGGTTTTCCATAAGATGTACGGAAGTAGCCACTATACCAAAAATGAAAGAAGAAAGACATGAAATGAGATTTCTTCCTAAACATGGAAGAATAATGATAGGAAACAAAATTTATTCCCAAAAAATGAAATTATAATGACAAGAAACAAATTTTCTTCCAAAAAATGAAATAATAATGATAGGAAACAAAATTCTGCTTCAACTAGGTAGCAAGACCTACCAGAGGCCATAACTTTTGCATCCACAATCTAATTGAATCCATTCAAAATGTGTTAGAAAGATCTTGAAAATATTTATGACATAATGAACCTATAAACAACCTATGAAATCATAATATTTTTCACCATCCACTTGGATCAAGTACATTGCAAAGGAAGGTAATCATTGATGACAAAAACATGCAACAAATAGGGTACTTATTCTAAAAAAAGGGTAGGCTTGCTGACACCAACATACGACATAAAATGCAGGATTTATCCACACTATGGAGTACCATATATAAACACATCAATTCATTACTCACTCAATTTAAATCTATAGAATAATCAATAAACTACCCTCAAAGTCAAATATATGCAAGGGCATAAAAGGATAAGGTGCATGTACAATAATGAAACTACTCTAAGAAATAGAATGCATACATGAACATATAAAAATTAATGCATATACAAAAAGAATCTAATCTTAGCACAATAAATGGTAAAATACATACATTTCAAGTATAGTGAAGCTCTACAAAGAGCCCTCAATGCTGAAGTACTTTGAATCTAGAGGAAGCTCACCACCTGTACACTAGTCTCCAACAATGGTAAAGTATTGTAACACCTCCCTACCATATGAAACCCTTAGGCCCACCCCACCGTACTCATGGAGATAATAGCTAAGCCACAAAAATGAAGAAAACACACAAGTAGGGAGTGGCTAATACATACACTAAGAAGATGCCAAAATCATAACAAAGATGCAATAATACAATGTAGGTACATAAATAATGATACAATAAACATGGAGATGAATCACAATGTAAACCAAAATAAAATATTAATGATAGAATCACATGTCCCAAACTCATTAAGATGATAATAAATAGTACAGGACCTAGACACGAGATTACTAACCATAGGGAGTATCTATGTCCACACATATCAATACTACAAATCTAGGGTTATATCGTTTACACTCAACTCTTAGATCACCATGATGTATGGAGATTCGATGGATCTCCACCATTTTCACTCTACTCATGAATCACCCATGTATCTAGGGATTCAATGATACATATCACCATATACACTCATGATTGGGTCACACATGACATACATGGATTTGATGGGCTACAAAATCCATTTAATCCTTTTTAATGTTTTATATCCAATATGTTTTATTATAGTTTTCACTTTTTTTAGGAACTCCTTGACGTAGCTTATGTGACCACTTATGGGTCAAGGTATACGTAAGGAGCTACTCCCAATGGCTACTCAACATACCTAGTCCTATGGCTCAACATCATAGGATTGAGACCAACAAAATAATGTCAACTCTATCTATGCAAGGACATAACAAACACTTCATCAACTTGGTTGTTCAAGGATGGTAATAGAGACCTCATCCACTTGTCTACATGAGGATGGTAAAAGAAGCATCATCACCATGGTCTACACCAATTGAAGAAACAAAATTATCAAGGAACAAGGGATGGTTGAAGAACAACTCTCAAAGGTCAAAATAACCAAAAATCCATTCTTTAGTGGATTCTGATAAGTCAAAATCAACAATTCTAATTCAACAAGGCATATTTAGATTACAATATAAAAACTAACCAAAATGTGGACTATATCCATTCTATTTTTGCAATCATAAAGTAGGCATGGGATACTGCTAATAATTTCCACTCTTTCATGCCCATCAATTTTTGAATAAAATCTAGATGGCACACAAAATGAGAAAAGCATAAAATTACCTAAAATTCAAACTTCTCAAAAATCAATGAAATGAAAACCCATTTCTTATTTTATGCCCAAACTTCCAAAAATCAAATAAAATTTAATTTATGGGCACACAATGAAAAACCCAACATAACAAGGAAAAAGCTTCAAACTAAAACCTCATATGCTCGTACAAACCCAATCAGGTGAAATAGACTAAAATGAATGTGGGGAAACAACTAATTAACCTCTCACAAAGAAAAAGAAAATAAAAATAAATTGAAACAGATAAGGGATACATAAATTCATGAGAGCCCTACCTCTCACACAAGTTGTGGTCACTCAAACTAACATGAGAAATAAAAATATCTATGAAAATGTGAATGGCTCCACAAGAACTGAAGCAATTATGATATGGTTGCAACAAGCCACTACCCACTATTATTCAACACCCAAATAAAACCCAAAAAGAAAAATAGTGATTTTCTCCACACAAATTTGTAGCAAAATCATCGAATTCAAATTTCACAAGTGAGAAATGAGTCTAATTCCTCCAATATAAGTCACTTTTTCATAATAATTACTTCTAAACTATTTCACTTAAATCAACTAAAAAACTATAGACTTAGTGTTAGAACTCAAGAAAAACCATAAAAAATTAATCTTGGCAAGCAAAAGAGTTGCTTGTCAAACTGAAGCTAATTCAACTTTCCATTCATAGGTGTCCCTTAGGTTGCCTCAATTGCATCCTTCATCTTAGGTTCTAGTCTTCCATAGTACCCCTTTGTTTATTTCCTTAGTGCCTTCTTTTTTCATTCATTTCACTTGTCTTAGTTAAGACCTTAGGTTTCATTTAGAACCTTGTCCTTGTTACCATATTTTCATTATCTTTCTTGGACTTATCATATCCCTTAGTCATCCTTTATTTAGTCCTTACCCCTAGCTTGCATTTAGGTCCTTGACCTCTACATTTTCACAATCTCATCCTTATGATATTGTACTTTTCCTTCATTTTTCTAGACTATTTTTAGAGTCCCATTCCATCTCATTTGTCACATATTATTTGCATTATCCAGAACCCTTAGAGTTATAGGGTACTCCTCATCAGTTTTAGGCTAATTTTTTCTTCCATCCTTTATAATCATATTAAGGTATATTCCTTAGGAACATTTCATATAGGTCCATACCCATGGTTGAAATAAGGTCCCAAGCTACTAGGAGATGAGAAAAATTCTCACGACCACATAGATAATTTTAACTTGGACCAGTTTAATCCCACAAAAATCCCATATTATAATGATAATAGGGAATATCCTATATAGTTACACACATATCTAGTTGGAGAATCACAACAACTTGACATCAAAAATGATGTTTCATTCCATATAACGTTTACATTCAACCTTGAGAAATGGAATAAAGATCTTACCTAACATGTTCAACCTAACTCTAGTAAAAATCACCATGGATCACCTCCTAAGAGATAAAAAGAGTCTCATACCCATATTAAATCATAATAATATTTATACTGAAAATCATTATTAGGAGGACACAATCCTTTGATGGATAAAACCATAAGCCATCCTAGGCTTACAAAAGATTTGGATACATTGATGTTTATTGACCCTATTACATATACCCTTCACCTTAAAGAAAAAATAGAATCAAGATCTAAGCTAAAATTTAGGTGGCATGATACTCAATAAAAAATTCATAAACAAAAGGATCTAGCACAAACTAAAACTAACTCACAACAAAATGAAGAACCACTCATCAGTGAAAGATCACAAGAGTAACACAACAAAATTTTGCCTCAAAAGCTGCCTCCAATCCTCTCAGTAACCCAATATCATCATCATATAAAAATGATAACTATAAAAATACCTACACAATGAAATTTGGCACTAAAACACATCCTCGAGCTTGGATTGAGACTTTTTGGGACCTTGACACCAATTCAACAAAGGTTCCCCAAATAAATAAAAAACCAATGAAATAAAATCTCTTTACCACATATATGCCTTTTATGCCTCCCATAGAGTCAAATGTTATTATCCATCAAAATCTCCCACTTTGCACATCATACCCATTGGATGTGCCTCCAAAAGGGTCAAATGAGGTTTTTCTC
Source organism: Chamaecyparis obtusa (assembly GCA_027943335.1). Classification (NCBI taxonomy): domain Eukaryota; kingdom Viridiplantae; phylum Streptophyta; class Pinopsida; order Cupressales; family Cupressaceae; genus Chamaecyparis; species Chamaecyparis obtusa. Next base: position 180,470 of record BSBK01005477.1, read on the forward strand.
AAATTGTGTATACATAGGCCACAAGTCTCCTTTTCAAATATGGTGACAAGTATGCCCTTTGGTGGACCAAAATTAAATTTGAGTAAAATACCACAAACAAATCATATGCCATCCCAAAAGAGAAACAAATATCGATATGTGACTTGCGATGAATCCCTTGGACAATCAAATTATAGGAAATAGATTAAATAAGATCACTCAAAAACCACTTAATACCCTTCATTTTGATCCACGATGCATCATCATACATGACCTCAATATCAATCCAAAAAACCACCTGTATTTCTCTTTGTTGGACAATAACATCAAGCAATACAACATCTTTTTACCTAGAAACTCAATTGACACATGAGCAGTATGTGCCCTATCAAGAGAAAGTCCCACTAATAATGCAACATTTATAATGGGGACCACAATTTCAATCCTTTTCTCAACCAAAGGTTTGATATCAATCACATCATAAAAAATATGATCCTTTGAGGACACATTTCCTTTCATATCAATCATATCCTCCAATTTGGCAACGAACTCATCTTCGACTACAATATCAACTCCCCCACCCAAATAAATATGAATATGATCAATATCAAAACTCATCATCTACAATTTCACCAAGGACATTTTTTTTCAAACCACCATGATCAAAATCCATTTAGAGGTAATGTCTATGAGAAAAGAGGTAACAAAACATGGATAATGGGTTGGAAAAACCAACACCTTCATGTGAGAGATTACAAAAAATCAAGGGATGGATGAGACAAGTTGAGATATTGAAAATTAAGGACACTAAGAAGAGATATATAGAGCAATATTTATGTCCAAATTATTTTTCTTAAGATTTATATATGCCTTCATTCTTGCCAAATTTTGAAGTACCAAAATTTGAGAAGTACAGAGGAAAGGGAAAACCCAAGGATCATATTAGAGAATTATATGCATCATACATAGAGTTTTCCAATGATGACACCCATCTTATTCACCTTTACCCTAGGAGTCTCATTGGACAATCCCTAGAATGGTATGCTCAACTACCTAGAAACATTAGATCCTAGAAAGAATTGGATGAGAAATCCATCACACATTTCGCCTTCAATATCACTAATGAGGTCACTAAGACATATTTATGTACTACCAAACATAAAACTAGTGACCTTTCATTGCATTCTTATAACAATGAAAAAATCCCTTTAGTTAATGCCCTTTTGATATCCCCAAGGAACAACAAATCAATTTATTTAATGATAATCTTATACCAAAATGAATGTATGCATTCAAAATCAAAATACCTAGCACTATCAATAAACTCATAAAAAAGGGGACACATATTGAGAGGGTTCTCATACAAAAAGGTGTACAAATATAACAACAACAATACAAGTGGATCAAATGAAAAGAAAAAAAATTGGTTGTAAAATAAAAATGTCACCAATGATGGAGTGGTGATGTGAGAATTGTTAGAAATACCCAAGCTAAGATTAGTTTCCCAACACTTGAGGTTCCAAATACCCAATATACCAATCAATCTCCTTAATCAAATCTGATGACAAATACGATTCAAATGAATACCCAATGTAGACCTCTCAGATTTAGAGATACACCACATAGTAAATTTATACCATTGGGAGAACCTATTAAATAAATCTTGAAATAATTATTGCAATCAAACTTGATTGGCTTACTCAAATTAAAAGAACCTTCAGTCAAACCTAGGTGGTGGATATTAGGCCTAAAGAAGACATGCATAACTGAGGGGGGTGGGGTGAATCAGTTGTACAACACTTAACACTTTATTACACTTAACCCAATTAATGATATTAAAGATAAAAAATAATGCAAGATCCACAACACAAAACTCACAACACCAAATTTGTTCTCAAGGAAACCCAGTTAAGGGAAAACCCCGGTGGGAGTCAAACCCATAAGATAAATGTACTCTACTAAAAGTGTTTCCTGATTAAGAGAAAATGAAAACAAAAGGGGAATGCACATGCATTCATAGGGCCACTACCTAGAGAACACTTCTCAAAATACAATAACAATGATTTGACCCTTAGTCGGGTTCACTGATCAATCTTTGATTATAATTCACTAAGGTGGGCGAATTGTTGAATACAACTAAACTGACTCACAACATATGCAATGCCAATATAGTTCCAATGAAGTACAATTTCTAACTCAATCACAAAATAAAAACACCCTTTCACTTTATTCTACACTCACACACACTCCACAATCACAAATGATTGGCCTTTTATACATATTACAATGAATAATCAACAACAAGGTCAACCAAGACCTATAAGAAAAAATAATATAAAAAATATACTCAAACTTCAATGTTATCCAAATAAAGTTTTCCAAGACTTAGATAGGACCTAAAACATCATCCTTGAACACACAACAACTTCACTAGATCCGCATCAAGAATCATAACATGTTACTTCACCATGTTAGCTAGGACCTAAATGGAGAAACTCCAACACGCTATCAAATTACCAAATGCAATTACGACAATCAATGTGAACCATCAAAATGGTCATAACATGATCCAAGAAGACCAGCAAGAAGAAAGAATAACTTCTTGAACCTTTGCATCATGTCAAGCTCAAAATCTAAACTCATCTATGTACTGATCATCAACAATATTGAACACTGTACTCTGTCACACTTAAAAGATAACTTGTCGTACTCTGAATCATGAACAACACTAGCTGAGAAAGAAAGAATAAGCCCCAAATCTACCACCATCTTTTCTCCAACTAAATAAACTAATTCGATCCATATCAAAGAAAAATCTCAACCTATGACATATCCTGAACAAATGGAACACTAAAATATAGGCAATTGATAAATCAAACTTAGTGATGGGGCAAGTATTTGTCTTTGATTTATGCTTTGTTCTAAGACATTTCCAAAACAATTGTTGTGACTTCTAAATTCTTGAACTTGTATACATACTATAAGTACAATCAAATCCATAAACTTATGGGTAGATAATAGTTGACATAGCTTGCTAAATATTATATAAATATGAAATACTGTAGCATATATATATATATATATATATATATATATATATATATATATATATATATATATATATATATATATATATATATATATATATATATATATATATATATATATATATATATATATATATATATATATATATATATATATATACAGTATTTCATATATACATATATATATGAAATACTGTAATATAAATGAAATATTGTAGCATATATATTACATTATTTCATATATATATGTATATATGAAATACTCTGTGTGTGTGTGTGTGTATGTGTGTGTGTGTGTATACACACACACACACAGTATTTCATATATACATATATATATGAAATACTGTAATATATATGAAATATTGTAGCATATCTATTACAGTATTTCATATATATATGTATATATGAAATACTATATATATATATATATATATATATATATATATATATATATATATATATATATATGCTATAGTATTTCATATAATTGTTTTAATGTATGTCCTAACATTTGGATTAGATTGACTAGTTGAATACTTGAATATACATGCATGCACTACTAACTTGCCAGGGTAAAAGGAACAACTAGAGAGTGAATCAGTAGCATGGATGAGGAAGTGATGAAGTTTTAGCCATGATGAGAAGAACTATTATGAAAACTACGGGACATGCCTAAGGGATTGAAGGAATGAATGTCTTAGGGAATATAGGGGCACGACTATGCTAAATTTCCTCTACAGTCAATATTCTGTTGAAGCGGTTGTTTAGTCTTTATGATCTTCTATTGTGGACTCTCACATTATCCTTTCTTTATGGATGAATCAGTCAGACCTTATCTTGATGTTCAAATGTCAATCCTCTATATATAGGGATATGATTGGTAGCAATCTAGTTAGATAGATGATTGTATTATTGTTATATTGGAAGCAAGTTACTCTTTAGTTCCATGCATTGCTCTATGATGATGTAATTAGTTTTTTGAATATATAATGAAGGAGTGATTTTGAGTTATATTCTATGCTCATAGCTAGTAGAAGCCGACCAAGGGGGACTACTTGGGAGGTGGACTAGAGTAGAATAGAGAAAGTAGTTTAAGCATTTTCAGCATTTGAAGTAGAATTTTTTGTTTTCTCCTATATCATTATAACCTATGTATGTTCCTGCAACACTTGTAGAGATATTCATAATAAATGCTTTGGATTGATAGAATAGGTTGAAGTTAAACTTATGGTTTTCAATGTCAATTTCATTTATTTAGGTGTGTGTTTTACTTTCTTGCAACAATAGCGTAGTTCTTTCCATGTACTTTCCTTCCTGCAGCTTAAGTAAAATGACTTTATGAGTGGCTTAGTGCACAAATCGTGCTATCCCATTTAAAGTATACACCCCTAGGTTGACAATTTAAATGTTCTCCATGGTAGGGAAATAATACTTAGTTTGAATACACTATTCCTAGGAGAAGCTTTGGAATGATTATTATTACCTATTATGGGGATGTTCATTTTTGGCGTTGTTGTTGGGGATGGTGTCAAGCTGAGAATCTTATTGAGTCATTTTAGATAGTTCCCTATTTTGTAGATAGTAGTTTGTAGGTCTGAACTTTCTTCACAAATTCATTTAACCACTTGCATGCATTGAAAGGGAAGAAGATATGTCTATGGCAGATTCCTTCCAAGAGAATCTCTTAATTTGAATGAAGAATCTAGAGAATTTGAATTAACTTTTGCTGATTTGAGTCCAAAATTTCCTTCAAGAACTTCATCTATAGAAGACCCATTTGATCCATCTAACCTTTAGCCTTTTGCTGAGATTTTGGCCAATTTCCTTGCTAATTCCACCCCAAGTGCACCAATTTCTAATAATCCTCTGCCCATAAATATTTCCCAACAAAAAATTCACTCCCAATTACCTATAGTAATGGCCCAGCCTACATTTCCATTTCCTCTTCCTAGCTTGATCAATAATGCTAATCTCAAAAACATACCCACTGCCACACTACCAAAGATCTATGGCCTAATAACTGAGGACCCTGACACCTTTTTATTCGAGTTTGACATTCTCTGTCGAATTTTTTACTACAACATTGATAGTAAAAAAATCAAGTTATTTCAAACAACATTAAAGGAGTTAGCCCTAAGATGGTTTATGGGATTAGGGGCTAATGTAGCAAGTGATTGGAATGGGATGCAAACCCTATTTTTCCAAACATATAAAGAATATTGTAAGGGGAGTGATTTGAGAGGGGATGAAATCTTTCAAATGTCACAAAAAGAAGATGAAACTCTGGAAGACTACATTTCAGGCTTCTTGTACAATCTGTAGAAGAATTCTCAACATGCATTGCAGGAGGATTCACAAAAACTCATCTTTTTGAGAGGAGTAAATGACAACTGTCTCAAAGAACTAGACCTTATGGATGGAGGAGATATATCTCAATATTCTTGGGATGATCTTAAGAAAATATACCTAAACTATTCAAGATCGGCAGTAAAGAAGGGCAGAGGATTCTGACCCACACTTGCTAAAGGAAATAACTTCTATGTATCTAAGATGGAAATCTCAAACTTGTTATATTTCAAACAAGACATTATCAATGATGTTGCCACATACCTAGATACAATGCAGGCCAAAAAGAAGCATGAAGAAGCCAAGGTGAAGCTAGATGAGTACTGCCCTCATTGTCAACAACAAAAGAAGGATTGTTGGTGCAAGATGGTGGTGAATTTGGAGACACAAAACCTTCCTACTAAGTTCATGCAAATAGAGGGAGATGATGAAAAAGTTTTCTTCGTTGCTCAACATTGGCCATGGGCTCCAAGACAAGGTATGCCTTAGGACCCTTTGAAATCTTTTAATACTTATGGTAGCCAATGGAAAAACTAGAATTCCCAATATCCTTCTCAGTACTCCCAACCTATTTGGAATAATGCCTAGCCAAATGCTTAGCAGAACTAATGGTTTAATGCCCAGCAAACCCAATGGCCACAACCTCAAAATCAATGGTAGCCACCACATGGGAATTGGAAACCATATAACCAATGGAAGAGACCTCAACAATGGCCTAATCAGAATCCTAGCTATCAGTCATTACTACCTCCTTTTCCACAACTGACACTTATGCCACCTCCTACAGCTATGTAAGTCCTCCTCCATGGCCAACATAATTACCTGCTCAACCACAACCCAATCCTAACAATAATAAACAACAACAACTAGTGTATACTATTGAAGCTCAATAGTACCATGCCTATGCATTGGAAATAACTAACATTCACTTGAGATCTGGTACTACTCTACCCACACAAGAACCCCCTATTATAACAGAAGTACCACACACTCCTGCAAAATCAACACCACTACTAGAAGCTACTTTTCCAAATACAACCCTACCAACTAATGTGTCAAGTCAAACTGGTGCTCAAATCTCAATTAATCCTCCTTTTCCTTAGAGGCTTAGGATGGACAAGTCTATACCCCAAGAAGAAGCACCATTTGATATCCTTGACCAATTGAAGAACATGCATATCCAAATCCCACTATTTCAAGTTAATTAAAGATGTTCCTCTCTATGGAAAAGCAATTAAAGAAGCATGTCTTAAGAAACCTAGAAGAAAGAAGAAGGATCCCCAAATAGTACATCTTATAGGTCAACTGGATGATAATGTTGGGAAAGATAGTCATTCCAAAGTACTCTGATGCAGGAAGTGTTAGGAATAACAGTTCACAATACAACTGAGAGGGGGGGGGGGAGGTGAAATAATTGTATAACATATTATTAAACTTTAATATTTAATCACCTTAATATTAGATCCAATGAACATAATGAATGCCAACACAATAACATAATATTTTGGTCTTAGGGAAACCCTATTAAAGGTAAAAACCTTGGTGGGAATTAGGACCCACAAATGATGTATTGAGAGTATAGTTATCCTTGTTAGAAGATATAGCCCTATTAGGATCTTATTGAAACATTACAGTACATAGTCCTTGTTAGAGAACATACCCTATTAGGAGTCAAGAAAAAAAGAGAGGGCTCACTTCCCAAGGCTCACTTCCCAAAGAAGGTTAATTACACCTTCAGAACTCACTATTCACAACACAAGTGTATATGAAGAAATACACAATCTTTTGAACTATTTGCCACCAAGTATCATTGCTTGATTAGTTCCAATGAAGTCCACTAGTAAACATCTACTCTACATACAGAAGACACAAGCTCACAACTTTCACAACCTCTTTATATCACATACATTCCATCCATATATTTTCCAAAGAAAAGACTCTACATATATACCTTATTACAATTTACCATGATCGGGTCAGCCCATGAGGCTTTCCTAATTTACAAATGATTACATAAACCCTTTCTAAGATACACACGGTATCTAGAACAAGTATACAATGATTATAATACAATAATTAATGACCAACATCCTTAATTTATGCTTTCCAAACAAAACATACGCTTTCTTTCATGAGTCAGCTTCCAAATAAACCATCGCCAGAACACACGCCATAGATGACATTACCAATAACTTTGTACCTTGTGCTGACCAATGAACATCCTTTAGTACCCTTTCTATCATCTTTCAAGCTCATATACCTTGAATCCAAATCCTCTGAAAGCTATACAAAAAATCTAGAGACTAACTCTATCAATTCTCACTATCATAGTCCAGTGACTAGTCTTCATTAAAACATCTGTATCTCTCTCAATATGAAACATCTAATGATGTGATCTCAGATATAAGATCACAACATCCACTTGAACTATCATCTAACTTTGCAACATTTGAAACATCCGTACAGTGTCCATACACTATGATAACCAGCCTATTCTTCTCCCAGAAACATATGTTGACATTAGTGACAAAACACAAATGATAATAGTATGAGTGCCCATTTAGTAACATAGTGATTAAACATATTAAATGTCTCATTCACCTCTCCATGCATTAGCAAAATCCAATAATCTCCCCCTTTGGCATTGATGTCAACATATGGTAAAATCCATCACAAAGTTTAATCAATCCAAAAGTGTTCTGAAACCATACAATATTCTCACAATAACTCTTCATACAGTCTCCCTAAATAGTAGGGATTTTCTCATAGAAACACTCCCCCTTTGACAACAATGGAAAAGGGTGTCATGAGGCTTTGGCTACCTTCAAAGATAAACTTTCTTCCATGATCACTCCCCCTGAGGAGTAGATCCCTACATCCAGTCTAGATAATGATAAGGCTCTAAATACCTCTGGAATGATGCATCTCTGCATCATTTAGTTCTGACTAGGAGGGGCCTGAACCCCCAACATACCTCTAAGATATTCAAAGGTATCTTTTGATAGTGGCTTTGTGAATATGTCTACAATTTTCTCTTTTTTACTAATATGTTCTAGTTTGATTTCCTTTTCTACCACCTTGTCTCTCAAGAAGTGATACTTGATAGAAATGTGTTTGGTTTTGGAGTGCATCACTAAATTCTTTGACATATTTACTGTACTGGTGCTATCACAATGGATAACCACATGTTCATCAAATGTTATTCCAATGTCTGTCAGTATTTGTTTCATCCAAACAATCTGAGTGCAATTTATAGCAGCAACAACATACTCTGATTCAACAGTAGATTGTGCTATACAATCTTGTTTCTTACTTAGCCAAGAAACCAACTTTTTCCCAAGGAAAAATGCACCACCACTAGTACTTTTTCTATCATCAATATTTCCTACCCAATCAGCATCAATATAAGCATGAAGTTCAAAGCTATCATTTCTATCATACCATAAGCTATAGTCTATGGTTCCTCTTAGATACCTTAGTATCCTTTTCAAAGCAGCTAGATGAGTTTCTTTGGGTTTTGCCTGATATCTAGCCACAATTCCAACAACATTAGCAATATTTGGTCTGGTGTGGGTTAGATATTGTAATCCTCCAACCATTGATCTATATAAATTTTGAAAGACACATTTTGATTCATCATCAATTGTTAGCTTGTTACCAGATACCATAGGTGTTCCTACTAGTTTACAATCTTCCATTCCAAATTTCTTGAGCAATTCTTTGAGATACTTGGTCTGAGAAATGAAAATACCATTCTCATGCTGAGTTATTTACAATCCAAAAAGAATTTCATTTCACCTATCATGGACATCCCAAATTCATTTTCCATTTCTTTAGCAAATTTCTTACATAGATCATCATTACCTCCAAAGATAATTTCATCCACAAATACTTCTATTATCAGAAATCCATCTTCACTAGTTCTTAAATACAAATTACTATTTGCACTACCTTTTCTAAATCCAATCCCAAGTAGATACTTGTCTAACCTTGCATACCAAGCCCTAGGAGCTTGCTTTATCCCATATAGGGATTTCTTCAATTTGCACACCATGTCTTTATCTTCACATAGAGGAAATCCATTGGGTTTTTCTATATAGACTTCTTCTTCAATATCTCCATCCTGAAATGTAGATTTAACATCCATCTGATACACTTTGAAGTTTTATGTGCAGCATAAGATAGGAACAATCTTACTGCCTCTATTCTTGCAATAGGAGCAAATGTTTCTTCAAAGTCTATGCCCAAACACAAGTGTGTTCGCATCTTGTTCTTCCAACTGTCAAAGTTCTCAGGATCAAATTTAGGACCATCCTTCCTATAGAGTGCCATCTCCAAGATCACCTCAAGCTGTTAAGATTTCTCTTTGAGGACCACAAGCTCTGATACCAATTGTTAGGAATAATAGTCCATAATGCAACTGACAGGGGGGGTGAATCAGTTGTATAATAGATTATTAAAATTTAATCTTTAATGACCTTAATATCAGATCTAATGAACACAATTGAATTCCAACACAATAACACAATATTTTGGTCTCAAGGAAACCCTGTTAAACGTAAAAACCCTGGTGGGAATTAGCACCCCTAAATGATGTACTAAGAGTATAGTTATCCTTGTTAGAAGATATAGTCCTCTTAGGAGCTTATTGAAACATTACAGTACATAGTCCTTGTTAGAGGATAAACCCTATTAGGAGTCAAGAAAAAAAGGGATGGCTCACTACCCAAGGCTCATTGCCCAAAGAAGGTTAAGTCCACCTTCAAAACTCACTGTTCACAACACAAGTGTATATGAATAAATACACAATCTTTTGAACTATTTTCTAGCAACTATCTTTGCTTGATCAGTTCCAATGAAGTCCACCATTAAACCTCTGCTCTACATACAACAGACACAAGCTCAAATTTTTCACAACCTCTTTATATCACATACATTCCATCCATATCTTTTTCAAAGAAAAGACTCTACATATATACCTTATTATAATTTACCATGATAAGGTCAGCCCATGAGGCTTTCCTAATTTACAAATGATTACATAAACCCTTGCTAAGATACACACGGTATCTAGAACAAGTATACAATGATTATAATACAATAATTAAGGACCGAAATCCTTAATTTATGCTCACCAAATAAAACACATGCTTCCTTTCCCGAGTCGGCTTCCAAATAAACCATTGCTAGAACACATGCCACAGATGACATCACCAATCACTCCATACCTTGCACTGACCAATGAACATCCTTCAGTACCATATCTATCATCCTTCAAGCTCTCATACCTTAAATCCAAATCCTCTAAAAGCTACACCAAAAACCCAGAGACTAACTCTGTCAATTCTCATTGTCACAATCCAGTGACCAGTCTTCATTAGAACACATGTATCTCTCTCAATATGAAACATCTAATGATGCAATCTTAGATATAAGATCCCAACATCTACCTAAACTCTCATCTAACTTTGCAGCATTTGAAATATCTGTACAGTGTCCATACACTGTGATAACTAGCTTGTTCTTCTCTTAGAATTATATGTTGACATCAGTGACAAAACACAAATGATAACAGTATGAGTGCCCATTCAGTAATGTAGTGATTAAACATATTAATGTCTCAATCACCTCTCCATGCATTAGCAATATCTAACATGAAGCCCAGTTATTGATATAATAATTAATGGCCAGTCGATGAAGAATGCTTTGATAGACTTAGGTGTTTCTATTAATGTTATGAACAAGGATACTATGCATAGGTTGAGTATAGAGGGATTAAGGATCAGTCCAATAGTCTTACAGCTTGCAAGCAATTCTACTATCACCCTAGATGGCATAATAGAAGATATAGTAGTCACATTGGATTACTGGGAATATCCTACTACTTTATGATATTGTCACCCAAAGTAACTCTTGTTGGTTATCCAGTAATCCTTGGATGACCATGGTTAGCCACAGATATTGCTAATATCATTTTTAGATTAGGTAACATGACCATCTCTAATGGCCAAACAATCAAGAAGTTAGCATTATATCCTCCAACCCAACCAGAAGCCGATTTGAGTACTCCTATTTGGCCAGACATGGGAGATGAGGAAGAGGAAATAAACTCTATTAATCAATTGATGATGTTACACATAAATTATTTCTTGAAACTACAAGAAGATGATGATGTGAGTTAGAGCATCCTTACAAATGACTATGTTACAACAAAATATATTTCTAAAATCTCAATTTTGCAATTGACTACCTATGACAACTGTGTCCTACCAATGGAACCTGAAATCATCTATCAATTACTACCTTGTGAGATATCAATAAGCCCTATATCTGAAGTATCAATGCTAGAATTGGCAACTACTATAGAGCTCTCACCTAGCCACAATCTTCATGTTAACAATAAACTACCACCACAACAATTAACATTGTTAACCCAACTCCCTTGCAAACATGAAAAAGATTTTGCTTGGGACTACGGAGATATGGAAGGATTAAGTCCAAAACTCTATACACCTAGGATTTACATCAATGAAGGTAGTATACCACTCCGTCAGCCCCAGAGAAGAATAAACCTAGCCCTAAGAGAAATTGTAAAAATTGAGCTACAGAAACTGTTGAATGCTGGTTTATATGTGCTAAAAAGTAGTCACACTTCTGTGAATCATTACATCCAAGAACACTCAACATTGAGGTCTCAAATAGGGACTCACAGCTCTCTATTCATGGAGTGCAGAGGTTGTATTATGAGGCCCTTAGATCGACCTAGTTAAACCCATGCAAGTACACCAAGAAATGAGAGATTCAAGGATGAGAAGCAAGAGTGCTAATCTCCATTGATCATCAAGTTATTGCATGTAAATGAAAAACTAATCTAGATGATAGCAATGCAAAGAAGTAAACTACTCTATTGAAATGAAAGTTTTACTCTCCTTTGCTAATTAAACTATGTGAAGATTAAGCTAAAACAATGAAAGAAACTAAGCTAAGATGCTATGAAGATTAAGCTATATGTAAATATGAAAGCCAAAGTGTAATGAGATCTCCAAAGCTCCAATGTCACCAAGAAAACCTGCAGCATAACAATAGCATGAAAATTCTAGATCTCAAATGAGAAAGAGAGGGCTCCTTATATAAGAAACTGTGGAAGAGAATGCATCTCCAAGAGAAATGTGGGATAAATGCAAAAAGAGGAAAGAAAGCTCATTTTTAGAAAGTGTGGAGAGAAAAGGAATTTTCTTTATTTTTAATTATTTGTTTCCCTTTTTCATCACAATAGAGCTTTAAGAGGATTATTTATTTATTTATTTAAAAGAATGATTCTCTTTTAATTAAATAAGATAATATTATATATTTAAAAGGGAGATATTATTTAAACAAGATAAAATCATTTAATTAAAAGGGATTTTAATTAAATAAAATTATTTTATTTAAAAGATATTTCTTTCAATTAAATAAGGATATTTTATTTATTTAAGAGAGAATATTTCCTTTAATTAAATAAATTATTGATGAAATGATCAAACCTTAGGGAAAATTGAAATGATTGAATTATTTAGGATTGATCAAAGAGATTGATTTGAATTTTGCAAAGTATTGATTCAGGAAATTTGATAAATTAATAAATGGTGCCCAAAGTCTAGGCGACCATTTTAGGGTGCATACATTTGCCCCTCTTTGACTACTATGAGATCAATTTGGGATCACATGTGGTCAAAGAATGGAATTGAAATGTGACGTCGATTTGGGATCACAAAACAACCTAGATGTGTGTTTGACAGATGGGAACACATCAAGACAAAGATAATGTTGATTGAAAAAGACAAGGCCAACACCCCTGTAAATAGGTAATTGTCAAGTCTCAAGCAAGGTTTGATTGAAAGGTTTGATAAAGCTGAATCAAGGATTGAAGTTTGATAGGTACTACCCCCTCGTGATTGAAATCAAAATGAGATGGAGGAGAAATAATGAATTGATAAATTTTGATCAAATCGAACTAAAGATAAGGTTCTTGATGTAAGATGAAAGATATAAGGATCACAAAACCAAGGTAGATCATCAAGAAAGATTATGCCCCAAAGTTGAATTAGAAGAAACAAAGTGGGGTGAAAGAGAATGGAAGACAGAAGTTTGGAAGAAATGAAAAGAAATGGAGAGAAGAAAGAGAATTTGCCTCAAGAATGAGCATGCCCCAAAATCAATCAATTGTTTAAGATAGGAAATTTTGATTGAGATCACGAAAGAAGATAAGGAAATGAAGATCAAAATGTGACCATAGTTGATTAAAAGTCCAAAATAAAGATGAAGGAAATCCTCTCAAACTCATAATGCAGCCTAAAAATGCAAATTAACATGAAGTCTTAACAATGCAAGCTACATGAAAATGCAAAGGTGTACTTGCAATAGGGAAACTATAACATAGGATTTTATGTTCATCATTCATTAGAGAATGTAAATAACTTATTTTCATCATTGGGCCATTATTAATAGACATTAGAAAATCATACAATCAACACTAGTCACAGATGAAACTATGAAGATATGAATATGATTTATATCAATTTGGAATGTGGAAAGATTCTAACATGAGCATCAAAGACATAAGGGTCAAGATGACTTCAATGTTAGCTTACCCAATTTAATGTAGTAAAACCACTCTGTCATCAAGGCATAGATGCTAGGATGACCATAAGAACGGTTGTGCAAAAATAGTCAAGGATGATGTCTCAAATCTCTAAGTGTGTCAAGGGAATAACAAGAGACACTCAAGAGCTCCAAGAGCACACCCACAAGTAGAAAGCAAAAAAAACATGCCTCATGCCCCAAGTTCTCTAGCTATGCATCATGGAGAGACTTATTAGACAAGGGCACTCAACGAAAATCAATAACAGCCAGCACACAAAGAAAAGATCAATGACATATCTCAAGCATTAGGTGTTGTGTTTAAAAATTTAAGTGTGTTCATTGATACTGAGTTCCGAGGATAAGGATCAAATGCTTGCAAGCAGGTAAAATCTCATGACAAAACTAGATAAGACCAAACCGATAAGTGTTGAAAAATACTCAATGTCAGGGGTTGTGTTGAAAAACACAGTTGGGGTGGTGTTGAAAAACACAGTTGGGGTGGTGTTGAAAAACACCGTTTGTGAGGTGTTCTAAAGACTGATGTATCCAAGAGACTACAGCTAACATAGTTATGATCCCTAGGTAAAGACAAAGACCGATTCCAAACCAAGGCAACAAGGACAAGGCGTGATGGAGAAAGGCTAAGTGTCAAGAACGCAAGCAAAGAAACAGGGGTGCAAAGGCCTCAAGTAGCGCCCGTTTCTAGGTTTTCACCACTTGGATTTTATTGCAATTTTTTCCTTTTTTTTTTTTTTTTTCCAGGACTTTTTATAATTTTTTTGTATTTTTGCTACCAAGGTGCCTATTTCCAAGTTTTCACCAAGGCACTTTTTTAATTTTTTTTGAATTTTTGAATTTTTTAAATTTTTTTGGTATTTTTGGAATAAATAATTTGTTTGGAGATACATCAAAGTGCCTATTGCTAGGTTTTCACTAAGATGATAATTTTTTTAGGACATTTTCCAATATTTAGAATTTTTTCAACATCATATATGAATTTTTTTGGAATTTTTTCAGGATCAATAAATATTTACAAACTATGCCCCTAGATAGAATGGGCATCATGAATAGAACTTCTTTAGGTGCAAGATATTGATAGGATGAGGGAGCTACTCTCCCTCTTCATCAGATAATAAGTAAGCACCTATCCCAAAAATTATAGTAATAATGTATGGTCCAAGCCAATTCGGTTCAAATTTGCCCTTTTGTTCTCTATGTTGTTGGTTCTTAGGATTTTCTCGTAGGACCAGATCACCCACTTGAAATGCTCTAGGGAGAACCTTTTTGTTGAAGGCTTTGGACATCCACTTTTGATAGACCCTCATATGGTTAAATGATGCTTTCCTCTTCTCATCTAGAAGTTCTAATTCTTGCAGTCTCATGGCGTGGTAGTCTTCATTTGTAACTAAACCTTTGAGAGAGACTCTGAGTGAAAGAATCTCAACCTTTGAAGGTAACACTGCTTCAACACCATAAGTAAGGGCAAAAGGACTAGCCCTTGTTGGAGTATGAATAATCATTCTATAAGCCCATAAGGCTGAATTTATCTATAGATGCCAATCTCTACCATTCTTATGAACTGTTCTATGGAGAATTTTAAGAATGGTTTTATTTGAAGCCTCTACTTGTCCATTTCCTTGCGGGAAGTAAATGGAGGACCAATGTTGTTTTATCTTGAATTTATTGTAGAGTTGTGTAAGGTCCTTATTTTTAAACTGACCTCCATTGTCAGTGATAATTTCAAAAGGCACTCCATATCAACAGATGATATGGTTCAAGATAAATAGAGAAACTGTCTTGCCTGAGGCAATAGAAAGTGGAACAACTTCTACCCATTTGGTAAAGTAGTCAGTAGCAGTGATGATAAATTTATGTCCACTTGATGAATTGGGATGAATCTACCCAACAAGATGAAAGGCCCAGCGCTGAAATGGCTAATGAGATATGGAAGGAATGAGCTCCCTGCCTTGAGCATGTATCAAGTGACCATGTTTTTGACATTTTTAGCATGATTTTGCAAAAGCTACTGCATCCATATACATGGTAGGCCAATAGTACCCAGCCCTAAGAAACCTTTGAGCCATGGAAAGACCATTAGAATGTCCCCCACATATGCCCTCATGAATATCAACTAGCACTTGATCGGATTCCTCCTTTTCTAAGCACCTAAGAAGTGTCCCATCTAAACCCCTCCTATACAAATCACCAGAGATGAGGGAATGGTGAGAGGTGTTTTAGGTAAGGTTTCTTCTTTTAGATTGATTAAATGTATCAGGGATGATGCAGTACTCAGGGCCATGTGAGAAAGTACCAAACCACATGTGAGAAAGCACAAGCCCACATGAGAAAGTACACAAGCCCACATGAGAAAGTACTGAACTATGCACGAGAAAGCACAAGCCCACATGAGAAAGTATGAAGGCTCACACAAGAAAGTACATAGGCTCACATGAGAAAACACCTTTGTCACACGCAGAAGTTCTAGTACTAGCAAAACTTCACGTGATACAGTGAGAGACTTAATGATTTAGTTATGTCATGATCAAACACAAAGAAAAGATCCTGACTTAACTCAAGCAGAAAGTAGTCACACCCATGCAAGTACACCAAGAAATGAGAGATTCAAGGATGACAAGAAAGAGTGCTAATCTCCATTGATCATGAAGTTATTGCATGTAAATGAAAAACTAATCTAGATGATAGCAATGCAATGAAGTTTGAAGTGTGAAACTAGTCTAGATGATAACAATGGAAGAAAATAAACTTATTCTATTGAAATGAAAGCTTATACAATGTTAATCTATGAAATGAAACATGAATCTAAGCTATTATGTAAATGCAATATTAAGTACACAAGGCCCCATATCTCCTAAGTGTTTCAAGGGAACAACAAGAGACACTCAAGATATTCAAGAACACACCCAAAAATAGAAAGCAAATAAAAACAAGCCCCATGCCCAAGTCCTCTAGCTACACATCATGGAGAGACTTATTAAACAAGGACACTCAATGAAAATCAATAACAGTAAGCACATAAAGAAAAGATCATGACTTAACTCAAGCAAAAAGTATGAAGGCTCACGTGAGAAAAGCTATTGCATCCATCTGCATGGTAGGCCAATAGTACCCAGCCCTAAGAAACCTTTGAGCCATGGAAAGACCATTAGAATGTCCCCCACATATACCCTTGTGA
This sequence comes from Chamaecyparis obtusa, assembly GCA_027943335.1. Lineage (NCBI taxonomy): Eukaryota > Viridiplantae > Streptophyta > Pinopsida > Cupressales > Cupressaceae > Chamaecyparis > Chamaecyparis obtusa. The sequence goes on from BSBK01005477.1 coordinate 197,660, forward strand.
ATATCAACTAGTGCTTGATCAGATTCCTCCTTTTCTAAGCACCTAAGAAGTGTCCCATCTAAAATCCTCTTGTACAAATCACCAAAGATGAGGGAATGACGAGAGGTGTCTCGAGTAAGGTTTCTTCTTTCAGATCGATTAAATGTATCAAGGATGATGTAGTACTCAGGGCCGCATGAGAAAGTACCAAATCACACATGAGAAAGCACAAGCCCACATGAGAAAGTACAAAGGCTCACATGAGAAAATACATAGGGTCATGTGAGAAAGTACCAAACTATGTGCGAGAAAGCACAAGCCTGTGTGAGAAAGTACGAAGGCTCGCATGAGAAAGTACATAGGCTCATGTGAGAAAACACCTTTGTCACATGTAGAAGTGCTAGTACCAGCAAAAATTCCCATGATACAGTGAGAGAATTCACATGAGATTCTATAACAGTGATGTACAAAAGTACGGACATAAAATTAAAAATCAAAGTTTTGATAAAAAAAAGTACAGACATAGAATAACACCCTTAACCTCAAAAACTATTTCAAAAACACCAGAACAGGCAGTGGAAATGTATAAAAAGGACAAAACAGAGTCATTTGGCCCCACGGTGGGTGCTAAAAATTAGTCACACTTCTATGAATCATTACATCCAAGAACACTCAACAGTGAGGTCTCGAATAGCGACTCACAACTCTTTATTAGTGGAGTGCAGAGGTTGTATTATGAGGCCCTCAGATCGACCTAGTTAAACCCATGAAAGTACACCAAGAAATGAGAGATTCAAGGATGAGAAGCAAGAGTGCTAATCTCCATTGATCATCAAGTTATTGCATGTAAATGAAAAACTAATCTAGATGATAGCAATGCAAAGAAGTAAACTACTCTATTGAAATAAAAGTTTTACTCTCCTTTGCTAATTAAACTATGTGAAGATTAAGCTAAACTAATGAAAGAAACTAAGCTAAGATGCTATGAAGATTAAGCTATATGTAAATATGAAAGCCAAAGTGTAATGAGATCTCCAAAGCTCCAATGTCGCCAAGAAAACCTGCAGCATGACAATAGCATGAAAATTCTGGATCTCAAATGAGAAAGAGAGGGCTCCTTATATAAGAAACTGTGGAAGAGAATGCATCTCCAAGAAAAATGTGGGATAAATGCAAAAAGAGGAAAGAAAGCTCATTTTTAGAAAGTGTGGAGAGAAAAGGAATTTTCTTTATTTTTAATTATTTGTTTCCCTTTTCCATCACAAAAGAGCTTTAAGAGGATTATTTATTTATTTATTTAAAAGAATGATTCTCTTTTAATTAAATAAGATAACATTATATATTTAAAAGGGAGATATTATTTAAACAAGATAAAATCATTTAATTAAAAGGGATTTTAATTAAATAAAATTATTTTATTTAAAAGATATTTCTTTCAATTAAATAAGGCCATTTTATTTATTTAAGAGAGAATATTTCTTTTAATTAAATAAATTATTGATGAAATGATCAAACCTTAGGGAAAATTGAAATGATTGAATTATTTAGGATTGATCAAAGAGATTGATTTGAATTTTGCAAAGTATTGATTCAGGAAATTTGATAAATTAATAAATGGGGCCCAAAGTCTAGGTGACTATTTTAGGGTGCATACAGTTTCATTTATCCAATCTAAGATAGTAAGTGGGTTTCACCTTTGGTAATTGTACCTAAAAAAGGGGGTAAATGGAGAATATGTGTAGATTACAGAGAGCTCAATAATGCAACAAAGAAGGACCATTTCCCCTTGCAATTTATTGATCAAGTTCTAGATACCTTAGATGGTAAAAAGTACTTCTCATTTCTTGATGGATATAGTGGATATAATCAGATTAGCATTTCTCTCGAGGATCAATAAAAGACAACATTCACATATCCTTGGGGAACATATACATATTTTTTGTTACCATTTGGTCTATGTAATACTCCTACAACATTTCAAAGAGTTGTAATCAACATTTTGGCTGACACCTCACATGACTGCATGGAGATTTACATGGATGACTTCACCACATTTGGTGTCACTTTTGAAGAAGCTTTGGAAAATCTAGAGAAAGTACTAATCAGATACAAAGAACAAAATTTGTCCCTCAACAATGAAAAATGTTTCATGATGATGCAAGAATGAGCTGTGCTAGGATATTTCATCTTAGAGGTTGCAATACAAGTAGACCATGCAAAAATAGAGGCAATTCTTACATTTCCTACACCTACTAAGCAAAAAGATATTATATCCTTTCTAGGACATGCTGGTTATTATAGACGCTTGATTCAAAATTTTAGTCAAATAGCCAATCCACTATACACCTTGCTTACAAAAGAGGCCTAGTTCACATGGACCCCAACCTGTGATACATCTTTCCTGTAGCTTAAAACCCTTCTTACAAAATCACCAGTACTTAGAGGGCCTAACAGGACTTTACCATTTCATATACATACTGATGCCTATGATTATGCAATAGGAGCCATCCTAGGTCAGAAGTCTAATAACCTTGAAAATGTCATTTACTATATCAGCAAATGTCTACATGGGCAAAAGTTAAACTATATAGTCATAGAAAAATAATTACTGGCAATTTTCTATGCTTTGAATAAGTTTTTTCATTATGTAACAGGATCCAATATTTGTTCATAATGACCATGCCTCCATAAAATATCTTATGAACAAACTTGTCATTTCAGGCAGGTTAGCAAGATGGCTTCTACTCTTGTAGGAATTTGGTCTAACAATAATAGAAAAGCTATAAAAATCAAATGTTGTAGTAGATTATTGATCAAGACTCCAACATGATGATACATATACCTTTATAATAGATGACACATTCCCTAATGAACATTTGTTCCATGTTTCTATCAAGAGCCCATGGTATGCTGATATAGCCAATTACCTTGTAGCTGACAACATGCCTACACATCTCTCTCCTAAGGAAAGAAAAATTGGTAGTTGAGAAAAGATTTCAATTTTATTAGATTGACAACACATTGTTTTACACTGGTCCAGATGAAGTCATGAGAAGGTGTGTATGTAAAGATGAAACATATGACATCCTCCATGCTTGTCATGATGAACCTTGTGGAGGACACTTTGCAACTAAAAGGATAGCTATGAAAATATTGACAACAGGTTACTACTGGCCCACACTTCATAAGGATACAAAAAAATATACCAAGAAATGTGATAAATGCCAAAGGATGGGTCGTCCTAAAAAAATATACAAAATGCCTTTACAACCACAAGTGGTTGTTACACCGTTTGATAAATGGGGCATAGATTTTATTGGTCCTATAGACCCTCCATCTAATAGAAAATCATACATCTTGGTATGCACAAATTACGTAACCAAATGGGTAGAAGTGAAGGCAATGAAGCATACCTGTGACAAAAAAGTAGCATAATTCTTGTATGAAGAAATATTCATTCACTATGGTGTGTTGAGGGAGCTAGTGACTGATCAGGGAGCATAATTCACCTCCAATCTAATCATAGATATCATGAATGAATACAACATCAGACACAAGAAGTCTAGTCTATACCATCCACAAGCCAATAGTTGGGTGGAAGTCACCAATAGAGAAATTAAAGCAATACTTACAAAAATAGTTTAACTCAACCACCATGACTGGAGAAATCATCTTTCAGAAGCAGTCCGGGCATACAAGAAAACATGGAAAACAACAAGATTCACTCCATTTGAATTACTATATGGAAAAGCATCCATGTTGCTGATTGAATTTGAGCATAAATTATTGTGTACTACCTTGAAAATGAACATTGATCTTCCTGTAGCATAGAAAGATCGTTCATTGCATCTTAACTCTTTGGTTGAGATGAGATAATCTGCACTGGACTGACAAAGATAGTTCAAAAGAAAAGGAAAAAATGGCATGACTCCCACATAAAGAATAGACAGTTCAAAGTAGGTGATTGGGCATTACTATTTGATTCAAGATATCAATAAACACAAGAAAAAATACAAACAAGATGGTTAGGACCATATGAGATAAATCATGTCTTTGACAAAGGAGCAGTCCAACTAATAATAATTGATATCAGCAATTCTAAGAAGCCATCCCAGTAGCACAATAGGTAATATCTCCTACAACAGAAGGTGCCCACCTTCTTCCTACAACTTCAACTTAAATTCCTTTTGGGTACACCCATAATAAATACTTCATTTCAAATGAGGTTTAATTCTCCATTCACTTTCCACATCCTTCTTTCCAATCTACCCCACTTATTTACCTTCCACCCACACATACTCCATGTCATCCCATTTTCTCTATTTCCTATGTTTTCAATAAATTCCACATCAGCAACTACACATGTCCAATGACTGTACCTTTGATGATGAATTCTATTCTGATCACCTTCTAGCGCATCTAACAACGCAATGATAGGTACAGCTCTTTAATCTTTTTCCACTTTTAGCACACACATTTTGACAATTATATCTAATACTGCATATGTTTAAATATCATATGGCATTACACCAATTTTTTCCCTCTTGTGAAGTTCGACAAGTGTGGACACTTGTCCTTATTTTGGCAAGAAAGTGTACTAGTTCTTAATTCACTATTTGTCGTACCTATCATTCCTAGCGAGATTGTCTATAAGTTCAAAATTGTACTTATGTGATGTGTCATTAAGTCCTTGCATTGTTCACACAAGTATTGTACCTAAATTCCCAAATTATTCTTGATTCCTGATTGATGTAACCCTAGTCATTGACATAACCCTAGATGACATGATCAATTTGTGTGGAAGTTAATTGCACTTAAAGACAATTTATTTTTGTAAACTGTCATTATTGCTCATATTGCCCATTTTTAAAAAAATGCAACATAGAGATTGCAAGAAGTTGTAGTTTGAAGTGCAGTTAGGAGCTTAATTTCAGGGTGTTTTAGGAGGAATTAAGAAATTGAGAATTTCAAAGTAGAAGGAAGTTGTAAATTGGAAAATTGAGAAAGGAATTTGGAGAAAGAATTTTGAATAACGGGGGGCATTTGTTATGTCATGAGCTAGTGGCTCATACTATTTTTCTCACTAATGTGGAAGCCATCTAAAGATTCCATGCCTGCAGATGGCTTGGGTATTTCTTAAAGCTAACAAAGTTTGATGAGGAAGTGGCTACTAAATTTCTGAACACATTTGAGGAAGGGGAAGAAAATGTATGGGGTTTGACATTTTTGGCAATGGATGAACACATTGCAGAAGTGATAGGGTTGCCAGTAATTGGGGAGCATTATCCCAATGAACATGATGCCAGGTCTGCATGAGCTCAGTTCACTCTTCCTTTCGACCCTCCATTGGAAGTGAACAAACATGGTTGCAAGCGCATATCACTTCCTACTCCATTCAATGAGATGACATTGTACATTATAAGGTACCTCACCTATGAAGGAAGGTTTTCCCATTTGCATGCGCACCATTTTAAATTTCTTAGTTGTATTAGGCATAATTTTCTGATAAACATTCCAAATTTTCTATATAACATGTTAAGCATTAGTGTTGAAGAAACCCATAAAGGTAAAACAAATCCTATTTCACATCATGCCCTAGTCAAGCTACTAGTTGAAAGATCTCTTAGAGATGTGTCTCCTTTTGCATGAGATGAATTTGTTTGAGTCAAAACCTTACAATTTCAAGATGAACCTATTGAACAACCAATTCTTGAGAGTGAAACACCCACCGAGTCTGTTGTTATTCCCCAAGAAAGAGAACCTAAGAATTCTAAATAAAAAGAATCATCCCCTATTCTAGAGGAAAATATACCTACCTCATCCCAGAGGAAAATAAAATGAAATATTGGTGAAGGAACTCCAATTCCTGAGAAAGAACCCCAAAACCCTACAGTTTCAAAAATTAAGAAAAGGAAATCGGCTCCTGCAGCAACTAATCCTGCAACAAAGAGACCGAAGAAAATTTTCAAAAGAAAAATGTGGAGGTAACCAAAACTCCCTTGAGGAGAAGTTCTTAGATGAGAGGGAAAATCCCCTAGGTTTCCCTAGATAGTCAAGTCGTTTCATCAAAAAATCCTGCTATAGAACCTCATGTTGATTATGTTTCAGATGATTCTCCAATTCAACCAAATATTTGAGATCCTCCTTATAATTTAAATGATTCATTTGATAATGAGCCCACCACACATCAAAGTGAACATGAAGAAAGTCATCAAACAGTTCAAGAAGGCCATCATGAAGAGCCTCAGTTGCCTCAATCATTAGTCCATTCTTGTACTCATAATGCTATAGTACCTTTTAGGAGAATCCGGTTCACTAATTACTTAGAGCAGACCCATATTGTGGAGAGAAGACAAAAGACTTAACCAAATGAGTTTGGCCCACCTACTTTGCAATCTATTATTTTTAGCTTATACACTTAGTTTATCTTTAAGAACACTTTGTGGAGAGAGGAAAGGAAAAAGATATAAAAAGAGATCGATGATCAAAAAGAGGAAATATAGGACTTGAAAGAGGAAATATAGATATAGAAACAAAAGATGGATCATGCCTTAAAATTGGCTGACCAAATCATAGCTTGTAGGCCTCCTCCTAGAGTATATGACATTTACTTGAAAGAGAAATTTCTCTTGTTCTAATTGATGATGACTATCAAGGATAAAGACTCTGAGTTTAGAACAACTGAGGACTTTTATGGTTTACATCATACCCCTTATGTTTTGGCAGCAAAACTTGCTTTGTGAGTTGTATCTTCACAAATTCATTATTCCAAAAGAGACTTATTGGAATCACTTTCTTTACATAGGAGACATACATCTAAAAGCCTTGATGTCATGGATGCACAACAAAGCTAATTATGATAGGCAACTAGATAATTACAGGGATCAAGAAAAATTAGAGCAGTTACCTTTGAGGGCTGAATCTAATAAGCCCTATGTTCTACTAAGAGATTGGTTCACTCTTACCTATAGGAGGACAAAACCAGATACTAGGGACAAGATTTTTGTTGTTAGAGGAAAATTCTACAAAGAATATCAAGGGATTCCTTATTTTACATTTTAGAGAGCCCTAGCTGGAGTCAGAAGTAGATGGAACATGTTGCTAGAGGTTTTCAAAAATTTTGAACCACATAGTCCTATCAACTTAGAGGCAGCAATAAATAGAGCACCAAAATACATGCAATTGGGAAGACAAATCGGGAATGAGCTCTGGTGTCTCTTAACTTTCCATCCACCAATGCTTCTATGGGCTTTGCATGACATTAACACTATAAAGTTGGACTAGCTACAGGAAGACTACAGGATGGACTATTGGGAAAGAACTAGAGGGTTCTACTACACTTTCAAGAGCAAATGGAGAAGC